>VUQH01070954.1:0-13713 GCA_015106775.1 Etroplus canarensis | reverse complement strand
TTTGCTGTTCTTGCTTTGTTTGCGACTATTGCACTATGTTGCACACATTGCACTTTATTTATTTTTAACTTAAATTTTAAATTGTGAGAAAAAAAAAAAAAAACCTCCTTTCATATTTCTATATGTTTATATTTTTCACCAGGTCCTGGAGAAACGCTATCTCATTTCACTATGTTCTGCGTCAGCTATATGTGGTTTGAAATGACAGTAAAGCTCTCTTGAATCTCTTGAACCTCTTGAGAGACTGAAAGTCACACAGAAAACTATTGCTTCAAATTACTGCTGCTAAAAGGCGGTTCCACGTCTACTGATTCATGTGGTGCACTCAGTTAGGACTGCAGAGGCATGCAAAAAACCATGACTGTATATTTCTCTCAGAGCATGGGTTAATTTATATGCTTACTTTACTGTTAGCCGACGTGATTTACAAACCATGAATGCTGTTCCTGCTGTGATGATTTTGCAAGTGCGTGAGCAGCAGAGCTAGGTTTTCTCAGCTGCTGTCATTATATGGAATAAAAGTAGCATTTGTATGCTACACGGGAAGTGCAAACATCCGTTATGGGAGCTTTCATTGCCCCATGCTGCTGTGTATTCATCCAGAGCTTCCTCAACTCTCCAACCTCCCCCCCAAATCCTCACAGTGGTTTCATCTGATACGCTAAAAAAGATCTATGAGTGCATTATTGATTTAACTCCGGCTGTTTCCCCTCCTCAGGTTAACAACAATGGCCTTGTATCGTTCCTGAGGGAGGTGTCACAGTTCACACCTGTAGCCTTTCCAATCGCTGGGGACAGAAGGGTCGTGGCGCCGTTCTGGGCCGATGTCGACAACCGCCGAGCAGGCACAGTCTTCTACAGAGAGACCCAGGACCCTACCATCCTGAGGAGGGCCTCGGGCGACGTCAGGACATACTTTCCAGAGTTCCCCAGCTTCAATGCAACATGGGTCCACATCTCTACATGGTATCAAGTCACTTTCTTTGGAGGCAACTCTCGCACACCGGTATGAATTCACACTCGCAGTTCAATTCAGTTCAGTTCAGTTTTATTTATATAGCGCCAATTCACAACAAAAGTCGCCTCGAGGTGCTTCACACTGTAGGGTAAAGATAAAACAGTGTTAAAGGGAAAACCCCAACAAAACCCCCCCTATGAGCAAGCACTTGGCGATGGTGGGAAGGAAAAAGTCCCTTTTAACAGGAAGAAACCTGTGGCAGAACCAGGCTCAGGGAGGGGCAGCCATCTGCCTCGACCAGTTGGGGGTGAGGGGACAGAGAAGACAGAAAGAAGAGCAGAGAGAGACACAGGAGAGATTAGAGAATGATGCAAGTTATCAGGCTAAAAAAAATAGCTAGCCAAACACTACAGAAAACCACTGTGTCACAACAGGAAGTGCTACCACCACAACACTGATTTAACTCCAGCTGTTTCCCCCCGTTCAAAACAATCCTCATGTATCTTATAGTGAGCCTTGGTGTAGCCCCTGAGTTCATCCGCTGTCTGAAACAAGCTATTTAAGCTCCTCCCACTTTAAAGCTACCTTCTCTGTAGGACAGTGGGTCTTACACCATGGGTGGGGTGTGGAAACAGTGCAGGCAGAGTATGAAAACAATGAAGTTAAATTAGGTTAAGTGAATGTGATATTTTTAAGGGAAATTTAAAATTGACATTTGTGTTTGCCCTATATTTAATTCAAATTCAAACTGGATTCTTTTTTAAAAATTAAAATTTATGAGGTTTTAGGGCGTGAGCTTTTTTTGGCTTCTAGAGGGTTGTGCCAGAAAAAGTTTTAGAAATGCTGCTTGAGAAGATAACTTTCTTCTGATTGGCTGCCCCAAGCAAACACACAGGTTTGGACAGCGGGTGGGCGGGGCTTCTGTTCTCGTAGTAAGAGCTGTGTGCCAGAAAAGACCTGGTTACGGATATTACCCCTCTGACATGTTAGAGATCCTAAAGTAGAACAAAGAAACTCTGAGCGTGTTTAAAGAGGGGTCGCCCCCTGTTGGTCATCGCAAAGAATTCACATTTAAGACATTGGCTTAATCTTTTATGTACAGTCTGTGTACTGAAACTGATGGTTCATCGCAGCCTGAGGTCTGATCTTTTAGCTCACAGGGATTATTTATACATGCATTCACCTCATTATTTGAAACCTTTAGTCATGTTTAACCATGTTCACCACAGGATACATACAGGATGTCATAATATGAGGAAAAGCAGAGTGTCTTCTTTTTAGACCCTACACTGCTTGTATATCATAACCCCTTGAGCTCATCTAATTCAAATGTTAGGGACGCATCAGACTGTGAACCACTAGCCGTAAATAATTTCAGTCTTGCAAAGCAGTTTCATCCTGTTGGCTTGAGCGAATATGCATAATCGATTTGAGGATACTGATCCTTACAAAATTTCCTAGAAATCAGGAAGCGGTTTGTTCCCCCTCTCTGCTTCTCTGCAGGTAAATACTTTCCAAGTGGTGCTCATTACGGATGGAGAGCTTTCCTTCACTATATTCCAGTACAATAACATCACTTGGACTACCGGGATGCATGCCAGCAGTGGGGGAAACCTGCTGGGGCTGGGAGGGATTGCAGCGCAGGTAAGGTCACATGGTTATCTGCAGATTTTGCAAGTCCAGCGTGATCTGGCGTCTTATTTCAAGAGTCTAAACAGCAATTCAGCGACTTTTCTTTTTCTTTTTTTTTCTTTTTTTTGGCCATGTCTGCCTCTTCCCAGGCAGGTTTTAATGCTGGTGACGGCAAGCGCTATTTCAACATCCCTGGCTCTCGCACCGCTGATGTGGTGAATGTTGAGGGAACCACCAACGTGGGCTTTCTGGGCAGATGGGTCTTCCGCATAGATGACGCACATGTGGAAGTGGGAGGCTGCAATAACTCTGGTGAGTGCTGCTCCTCGGGGATTAGTTCTTCAGCTGCTCCAAGAGTAGAAGAACTGTCTGAAACTGTTCGGAGAGGTCTGAATCCTGAATTTTTGGCTTACATGCATTAGGTGTAAATGCACTGATGTCATTATTGGCTGTTTTAATTGATTTTTAACTGATTTTAATAAGCTTATAGCATTTTTGGGCCCTCATAACCCACGGTATCTGTCACAATTTTTTTCTGTAACCAACTCTGAGCATCAGTATCATGAGATCAACAGCAAACCTGCACTAATTTAATGTCTATAATACAGAGGAACAAAAACAAGCATCGGTACCCTGGATGTTTGCTTTCTTTTATGATAATTTACTGGAGAAAACTTCAAAAAGTTAATTTTGGGTAAGCGATCTTCATCTTCTAGACCTATAGCTAAAGCTAAACTGTTACGTCGACCTGTCTCTGCAGCATCGGTGTGCCCGCACCTTCGCCCGTGCCAGAACGGGGGCCAGTGCATTGATGACTGCATTAAAGGAAACCCCTCCTTCACTTGCTCCTGCTTGGCCGGCTTCACCGGTCGCCGATGCCAGATTGGTGAGTTATGGTCCGCAAGCGCCTGTTCTTTTTCCTCTTACGCTGCCTGCCCCAGATCAGCCAGGAAAATTTATGCCGGCCCATTTCATGCGTTTCGCCAAAGGGACACCTGGGTGTTTCCTTAATACCTGATTACCTGGCCGGGGCAAGATGTTCCTTCCTAATTAAAAATGTCACACTGCCTCCTTTGTGTCTCTCTTCCTGTCGTTGTAGACGTCGACGAGTGCGCCTCACAACCTTGCCAGAACGGAGGAACTTGTAAAGACCAGATTAATAGTTTCTTCTGTCAGTGTCCTCCTGGTTACACAGGGATTCATTGTGAAACAGGTAAATCTGGCGCATTTCCTCAGAGTGGTATGGACTCCAGTTACTCTTTCATTTCCTTCTCTTTATAAACTCACATCTAGCTTCAGGGGGAAATGCAATGTGAGGACAAAAGTATTGGACCACACCTCTGTATAAAGTCAAGCACGTTACAAACATCAGTGAACGAACGAGTCGTTCTAAAGAGCTCACTGAATGTCAGCATGCAACTGTATATATAGAGGTATATAGACTTTTATTTGTCATTCGACCCATTGCAGGATGAACGAAATGCCGACTCGTAGGTCTCGGTGTAGCATGTAAAAGAAAAGTAAGTAAAGATTTAGGAAATAGAAAATATATAAATATATGATCAGATTAGATTAGATTAGATTAGATTACTTTATTGTCATTTCAACTACATATAAATACACAGTGAAATGAAATAGCGTTCCCCCAGGACCCGGTGCCCCATACAAGGGTAGTGCCGGCCGGCCAGGGCCCGCCTCCAGCCCAGCACAACACCCCACCCGCGATGTCCTCTTCCCCGGCCACCAAACCACGTAAAGCTACAGAGCGGGGTTGCCAAGTGTTAAGGCGCGTAGTGTGTAAAATTGCCATCACTGCTGACTCAGTAACTGCAGAGCTCCAAACCTCCTCTGGCATTAACATCAGCACAAAAACTGTGCAGCAGGAGCTTCATGGCCCAGCAGCTGCATGCAGGCCTTCCAACAGGAGGCGCAATGCCAGGCGTCAGGTGGAGTGGCGTAAAGCACTCCGGAAACATGTTGTTTGACGTGATGAATCGAACGTTTCTATCTGGCGGTGCGTGATGGACGAGTGTGGGTTTGGAGAACAGTACCCGCCTGAGGCTGCGGGCCGGGCCCTCTCATCCGACATCAGCGTCTGACCTCCCAAATGCGCTTCTGGATGAATGAGCAAAGATTCCCAGGACAGTGAAAGCTGTTCTAGCTCTAAAAGGAGGGACCAGCTCCATATCAATGCCTGTGGATTTAGAACGGGGCGCTGTAAAAGCTCCTGTAGGTGTAATGTGTAGGTGGCCCAATGCCTTCGTGAACAACGGTATTTTAGAAATTGATCCCATGAAATCCAGGCGGTCTGTGTGAAGAGGCTGAGACAGCTAATGAACTCTGGAGCTCAGTATGAGATAACGAAAGGTTTATTTGGAACGGTGAATCATGCAAAGCACCTCGAGTAGAATCTAAGAATTGAAAGTATGGAGCTGGAAATAAGTACAATAGCTCCATTTTAGCACTTTCACCACAAAAAAAGGTTGGTTGTTTTTTTTCAGAATATCTCAGTCCAGCCTCTCTGGAGCTCCTGTGCTTCTTCCCACAGTCCGGCCTGTGAAGATGTATCAAACCTCTTCTAATACCTTTCGCAGCCAGCAGCGCATACTTGCAGAGTGAGGGGAGCAGTGTGGCGGATATATTAATCAGCTGAGTAAATATTCCATGAGCGTGTCTCTCTGTCTGCGTGTGTGTGTGTGTGTGTGTGTGTTGCAGATATTGACGTGTGCAAAGACAGGCCGTGCTTCAACAACGCGTCGTGTGTACGAGGCGCTGGCGCTTTCACCTGCGTGTGCGAGCCCGGTTACACTGGTGTCCTGTGTGAGACAGGTGAGCGGGGTTGGAGGCGGCGGGGTTGGCATCTCTCCCCGGAGGAAATATTTTCTGCTGCTTTCTACATCAAACTCAGTCTCTTGGCAGATGCTTCTTTCCGAAGAGTTTCCCAGTCCGCCTAGATGAATGGGTTATGAACTGATTTTTTTTTTTTTTTTCCTGTGGGTCACACGCTGTAGCAGAAAGTGTGAGAAGTTCACTGAAGTCACATCAGAATAAAAAAAAAAAAATCACTTTTTGCTAACTCTGGTGTTGACGCTCGGTGAAATTCGATTCCAGCGGGGAATTAAATTATCAGGAGCGGCACGGCTCGGGAACCCTTGTTTCTACATGAGACCGGATTATCCTTAATCCCGGACACCTGGTCAGGGGAAACTCTACGCTTTCAGGAGGAAAACGCGGGGCCCTTAATCCTGCTTGGCGTCTCGCTCAACAATGTCTCGCTTTTGCATGCGAGGATTAAAAATTCTTAATGAATCAACAGCAGATAAACTTGTCATCTTTGATTAATTGACTTTCGTTAACCCTCCAGACATCAACGAGTGCGAGTCTCAGCCCTGCCTGAATGGAGGGGAGTGCGCCGATCGGGTGAACAACTTCACCTGCACGTGCCCCGCCGCCTTCGCCGGGACGCTCTGCGAGACAGGTGAACACGAGCGACAGCGAACACGCACACAGCTTTCCTGTCTGGCCGTCCGCCAGTGTGGCCTTTTTCCAAGTGGGTCGCGCACAGACGGGGGAGCTTTTCTTTTCTTTTCGAGTGTTTGCGGCTGAGCTGGTCCTCTTCGGCGCTCTGACATTAGGAATTTCCTTTCTTTTGCCACTGCAAACATTTTCATCATACTTCAGCGGGCACTTCACTTGCCGAACCCAAACAAACGCAACTTCATAGTTATTAATCTTGACATGAGTAAATATGAAAGCCTGTAAAGCAGAGAGAGTTACAGATGCCGGAGGAATCCGGAGAGTTTAGGACTATTTAAAGACCTCAGCTCTTTGTTCTGTGGTTGGGACTCTGGTCGTAGGTTTTTGGAATCCAGGAATATCATTTGTGACCCTAAATACCAAGATTGCAGCATGTTTTCTAATGACTCTGAATAAAAATTAAAAATAAGGCGCTCCATTCAAAGTATGTAACATAAAAACTCCAAAGTTAAACAATATATGCAGGATACGGCGGTAGAAAGTAGTGCGATGTCACAGGTGGGAATGATTTCCTGTGGCGTTCTGTGGAGCGTCGATTCTGCTGCCGAACATGCTCCTGTGTCTGTCCAGCACGTCGCGGAGGGGCTGTGAAGGACTGTCCTTAACATGGACAGCGTCCTCCTGTCTGGCACCACTGTCAGAGAGTCCAGCTCCACACCCACCACGTTACTGTCCTTGCAGATCAGTTTGTTGAGTCTGTCGGTGTCCACCACTCTCGGTCCGCCGCCCCAGCACGCTGCAGCACAGACGGGTGGTTCTCAACCTTTTTTCAGTGATGGACCGCCTGTGGAATATTTTTTCCACAGGGGGCTGAAGAAAGGACATGAAAGCATCAGTGTCTGATTTACTAAACTTCATAACTGTGCAAAACATCGCTCATCTACAGTGGTCTGTTTTGAACTATCTGAAGATAAAAATAAATAAAATAACTTAAAACTTGTCAACAAAGAAATATTTAACTCATGAATAAAGATTTGCGCACGTAAAAATAGTTATCAACTCAAAGTGCCTCTTTTGGGATTATAATAAAGATCTTTTCTCAAACTGTATTTTGTGAACTTAATTATAAACTTTTCATCACAAAGACTCAAACATAACCAGCCACACGGGCGCACAAGCCAGAGTACTCCTAGTGCCGGTCCCAAGCCCAGGTAAATGGTGAGGGTTGCGTCAGGAAGGGCATCCGGCATAAAAACTTTGCCAAATCAAATATGCGGATTCATAAATGATCCGCTGTGGCGACCCCTAACGGGAGCAGCCAAAAGAAGAAGAAGATGATGCACAGAAAATGCTCACAAAAAAAAGAAATCTTAATAAATTTATTATCTTAAAATATCTTCTTCAATTATCAAAACTGAGAGTGAACTGAGTGTTCAATGCAACAATGTTTGTAACTTTTACTTGCCAGTTTACAAACATTGTTCCGTTGAACACTCCGTTCAATGCAACAGTGTGTGTAAATTGTAAACTTCTGGTTTTAACTGTAAATTACATGTTCAGAAACAGGATACGTACTACTTTGAGTGATTCTGTTACATGAATGTTGCGAATTTTAAACCCTACTTTTAATGTGTTATGTGGACAGTCCCAATTAATCAAATAAAACCATGAATGATTACCAAAGAAGGCACTTGTGCTTCCAGTAACATTGCTGCTAAGCTTTAACCTTTCAGCTGCTCCCTTGTATTATATACAGCAGATTAATCCACATCAGTAATTTGACAGAGGTTTTATGCCAGATGCCCTTCCTGACACAACCCTCCATGGTGAGAGGGACTTGTGTTCCCACCTGGAATTGAACCAGGAACCTTTCGCGTCAAAGGCAAATGCGCAAACCACTACGCTACCGGGTATACTTTAACCACAACTCCATTATTTTAGTCTCAAGGCAGCTGTGACTGACAGGTGATGTGGCACATGCCTGGATGGGTCAAACCACCCTGGCATGGGGGGCACTCAGCTGAACTTTTGGACAATTGGAATATTTATTAAATAACTATTTTAAAGAATCTTTGAATTTGTGTTATTTTTAATAACCATTACTCACAAAAAGTTAAGGGTTTTTGGCTTTTGGGTGGAAAAAGTAAAAGTTCACGCAACAACAGTGGTGGGTATACCACAGCAAAACATGTCAACGTCTCAATAACTTGTCATGTGACCTTGACCATCAATTCCAGCTTGACTTCTGTAAGTCTGCACGTTATGCCAAAAGTACTGAAACACTGAACAGTTGGACATTTGCATTCAAAAGTTTAGAGAAGGTCAAATTATGTTCACCTGGAAAGGTCATAGTGCATTTTAGGTGCATCCTGAAATTTTACCCGAAAGCCTTGTCTTCTACCGCTTTTCCGGGGGTCCGGGTCGCGGAGGTAGCAGTTCGAGCAGAGAAGCCCAGACTTTCCTCTCCACAGCCACCTCCTCCAGCTCTTCAGAGGGGACACCAAGGCGTTCCCAGGCCAGCTGGGAGACATAATCTCTCCAGTATGTCCTGGGTCTTCCCCGGGGTCTCCTCCCAGAGGGATGTGCCCGAAACACCTCCAATGAGAGGCGTTCAGTGGGTATCCTGATCAGATGCCCGAATCACCTCAGCTGGCTCCTTTCGATGTGGAGGAGCAGCGGCTCTGCTCTGAGCCCCTCCCGAACGACTGAGTTCCTAACCCTGTCTCTAAGGGTGAGTCCAGCAACCCTGCAGAGAAAGCTCATTTCAGCCGCTTGCATTCGCGATCTCATTCTTTCGGTCATTACCCAAAGTAAATGACCATAGGTGAGAGTAGGAGCGTAGATAGACCGGTAAATCGAGAGCTTTGCCTTAGAGCTCAGCGCCCTCTTCACCACGACAGATCGGTACAACGTCCGCATCACTACAGACGCTGT
Organism: Etroplus canarensis; assembly: GCA_015106775.1. Lineage (NCBI taxonomy): Eukaryota > Metazoa > Chordata > Actinopteri > Cichliformes > Cichlidae > Etroplus > Etroplus canarensis. The sequence goes on along the minus strand of VUQH01070954.1, from coordinate 4,712 downwards.
CCCAATCCGTCTGTCAGTCTCCCGCTCCATCCTCCCCTCACTAGTGAATAAGACCCAGAGATACTTGAACTCCTCCACTTGGGGCAAGACCTCGTCCCCAACACGGAGCGAGCAATCCACCCTTTTCCGGCAGAGTACCATGGACTCAGACTTGGAGGTGTTGATTTTCATCCCAGCTGCCGCACACTCAGTAACAAACAAAACAAAAAATAAGGAAAACCACAAGGCCAATATCAAATATGAATAAAATTCATGAACATAAATACTTTTAATACTTTTAAAATCATGATAAAATTAATCTGAGTAAATTACAATAAAAATAAGATGAAAGCAAATATTTTTTTTAATTAGAATAAAAATAGACTTCAAATTAATACAAAATAAATTACATTTTTTAAATTGAAACATCAACATAGTGCTCAAGAACCTGCATTAAACCAGTAAAACATCAGCAACAGCATCTTCATCACCAACATAATGCAAAATTATAATTTCACTTATTTAGATTACACTGAAAGAGAATTCAGATATTGATTATTCTTACTTCCCATCAACCTTTGTGTGAATTATGAACGTTTATTGTCACTAAGCAGGCACCAGTGTTTTTCACTGAAAACAACTAATTATCATTCATCTTTTCTTTGACTTTAAACAGCTCAGAGTGAGCACAGACTCTGAGCTGCGGAGTGAGGATTGAGGCAGTGCTTGACTGAGGTTGTGCCGTGAGACTGCAGCTCTGACATACTCTAATAGGCTGCCATAATCACGTGACACAGGACACCTTTTAAATTATGCCCAGGCTGCTTTTCAGACATAATTTTAATGCCTAAACTCTCAGACGCGTTTGCATGTTTTGTATTAGCACAGTGGTATTGTGATATTTAAAAAACTATCGACTCCAAAATATCAACTAGCAGTTATCAACATATCGATACGCCCATCCCCAGGGCCAACTCAGAATCATTGCGATGTATTTAGAATGAGCTCCTGCAGATGTTATGTGTAAGTAGGGTGACCAGATCCCAACAAGCTAAATGTGGGACAAACACTGTTTGTGTAGGACAATGTGGGACACATCAACAATGCTGCATGGTAGTCTGAAATTTTCATATCCAACTTGCAAATAAAAGTTTGCAGGTTACGCGATGGGCATTTTGCATATAAAGACTGGATATAGGATATTTAAGTGCAGCATTTCCAGCTCTCTCGCTAAAGAAATACAATAAGGATAAAAGGAAGCTTAAGTTTGTTCTAATGGTCTCAGGCAATAGTCTTCATTCTTATGTATTCACTTTTATTTCACTGTTATTTCAGTCGCTGCTCTGTCTCTAATCATATGTGGGTTTCAATAGGGATGACTCCATAGAGTTTTTACACCTTTTTTGAGTTATATCTGCAATTTTTGTCATTTTTGGCCAATTGTGACACATTTATACCGTGATCCTACAAGTCATATTTTCCCTTAAAGAAAATTAAAACAATAACTCAAGCCAGAGAGACAAAAACTCTATTATATACTGCTGCTTCACTTTCTGTGTGGTAGTTTCCATCTTATTCACCAGTATCCACAAAGCTTGGGATGTTTTGGTGAGTTTTAACTTTCCTGCATGGCTGCAACATTACACAGACTAACATTCACCTGTACTATAATAACAAGCCGTCCCTGCTTCCTTCACACGCATCGGGTTAAGCCAGACTTCGGAAAAGTGCACGTCCTAGAGAGTCAATCAAAATGTGGGACATTGTCTCAAGATGTGGGACAGGGGGACAAGGGATAAAAATGCTGTTCAGTTCCACATAAAGAGGGACATCTGCTCACCCTACGTGTAGGTGACCTAATACTTTTGTTTCACAGAGTATCTGATATGCCATTAATAAAAAAGCACATGACGTTTGTGGTCATGATCACAGCTGATTTCTAAATCCTGTATTAATGCGCCTCAGTAGGAGTGAATAAGAAAGCTAAGTGAATTAGCCCCTCTATTTACCCGTCTATCTGATCACTCCTGAGCAACTGCAGTTGAGGGTACGCCTACATGCTCTGCCATTTTCTACGGATCAGAGGGAACTGATGCAAGGAAATTCTTAATAATGCAAGAGAGCACAAAACTTAAAGTGGAGTAAGCTCCTAAAAGTTCTGAGGAAATGCAGAACTTATTCTGAGAAAATGTAGAAGTAGATAAAATTTATTTCACATTTTGACCCTCAAGGGCTCTGTCTCTGGCAGTTAGTTGTTGTGATATTGCAGGCATTCGAAAAATATTCACAATACCGAATAGGGAATGATTAAAATGACATTACCTATTACCTGGAATTGAAGTGTGTGATGAGTCATGGCTTCTGTAGGCTCTTTGATGCTCCAAACTGTCTGACGTGGACTGCAGTGTTCAAGTGCCAGTGCTCTTCTTTTTTCCAGTTATAATCCCCCATATGCGTCACTTCCAAAACTTAAGTGACAGGTTGCAAGGGAAACACGTTTGTTCTCACAAACCCCTACGTAATATTGTTGGCATGGAAGTTCTGTGCTCACCTGGTCTGCTTCATCATCTCCGTTTCTATTTGCGTTTAAGGCGCACTCAGGCCATCTCATGCTGTGTCTGGTTTAATGAGCAGTCTTATCTGTGCCTTCTAATAATACTGCATGCATATTTGAATCTGTTTAATGAAAGGGCATATTCCTGTAATAACACTACTCTCACTTTATTTTTGATTAAAGAAAATCACTTTGTGGGCATTACTGGGTCCCAGTGAACCATCAGCATTTGTGAAGATGAGTTTAGCCACTGTGTGGTGTAACTGTGAACTACTTCAGACTGATATCATCGGCATTTGATTGACTCCATGATTTTTAGGTCAGAAAATCTACCCTCCCTCTCTCCAGAAAAATCAGCACAGTCGTCTTTTCCACCTGTCAATTTATTCTTGCCGAAACTAAACATCCACAACGTGTCACAGATAAGAAATGTGCCAAAATAATAACAAAAAAATCCCATTGTCTCATTTTCATCTCCAGCTGGACAATTTTAAGTGGTGGCTTATTGTAAGTGGACTGTCCTAATTTTTCATGAGAGATCAGATCAAATAAGAAGCACACTGGTAAAATCAGGTTACATTTTTAGGTTATGACTCAATGTCTGCAAGTTGGAATGTTTTGTTTAAGAATTCAGATAATCGTTTTTTTTTAGTGGTCTTGGAGCTTTTTGGAAAATGAAACTCTTACAGCCACAAGGCATTAAAAAGGAATTGCTTTATTTCAGTGTTGAAATGTATTGGGGTTAACCATTTAAAGTAGAGCTATGGTGCCACTTCACTGCTTTAAGTAATTGGGAATCCACATTTTAAGCACACAAATCTTCTGCAAATGTCCTGCACTGACAAGGATCTCAAATTAAATGACCTTCTCTTTAAGTCACTGGCTTCAGAGCGAGGATCGCGAGCTGCCCAGTGTTCCCTCCTTTACAAAAGCCAGCATTTCAATTTCAAAGCTGCCCATTTGCTCAAAGCAGCACAGGGCCTCCTCTGCATGAATCTTAGCCCATCTCTTGACGCTGGAACAAATGAATGTCTTAAATTAAATTTGAGTCAATTAGGCTGCCTGCTATATGTAATTGGTTTTCTGGATGGATCAAACAGCCACAGCTCAGGCCTGGATAGGAGCAAATGTGGGCGGACTCAAAGATGCAACGAGGGAACTTGGGTCGAGGAGTTCCAGATGCTTCATCAAACAGTTTAGTAATAAGATATCACAGTTCTTCCATTGGGGATGTGTAAAATCTTTATCGCAGAGTCTGGTTTCCTCCTATTCTCTTTTCCCATTTGCCAATACACTGACAGCTATACAGAGGGTGATTTACTTTACATAACTTTGTGCCACAGCTACTACAGAGTCAGAATTCAGACGTCAGGCTCAGAACATTACCCTCTGTTATCATATTTCCATAGACAGCTGGCAGTTCAATTTTGCAGCTCAGCAGAGCTTAATCCAAAAGACTTTCTGGGAAGGTTTCAGACGGAGCTCAGCTAAATGTACTGTTATTGTTTGTGCATAACATCGTAAAGGAACGAAGACTGTACTGAAGAAGCCAAATCAAGCCTCTGATGCTGTGCTGTACAAGTAGGCCTGTTTATGAACGCAACATGTAAAGTAAGATCAGGCCCGTCCTATCTTAAAGACCTTGTTGTACCATATTTTCCCATTTGAGCACTTCTCTCTCAGACTGCAGATCTACTTGTGGTTCCTAAAGTTTTAAAAGTAGAATGGGAGGCAGAGCCTTCAGCTATCAGGCCCCTCTCCTGTGGAACCAGCTCCCAGTTTGTATTCAGGAGACAGACACCCTCTCTACATTTAAGATCAGGCTTCAAACTTTCCTTTTTGACAAAGTTTACAGTTAGGGCTTAGTTATGCTGTAATAGCTGCTGGGGGGGGGGGGCTTCGTATGATGTGCTGGGCATTTCTTCTCCACCCACCTCTTTTTACTCCTCATGTTTCTCTCCCATAGTCTGTGTCTCTCTTTGCTCTCCACTCACCCCCAACCGCTCAAGGCAGAAGTCTGCCCCTCCCTGAGTCCGATGCTGCAGGAAGTCTTTTCCTGTTAAAAGAGAGTTCTTCTTTCCCACAGTCGCCAAATGCTTGCTCATAGGGAATTGTCTGATTGCTGGGGTTTTCCCTCTAATACTGCAGGGTCTTTACCTTACAGTGTAAAGCACCTTGA
>VUQH01070953.1:0-18420 GCA_015106775.1 Etroplus canarensis | reverse complement strand
CTGGCTTGTAGAAGTCCAAAGTCCAAAACTTCATACTGTTTCTGTGTTTGTAGAAAGTTCTTTGAGTATATTCCAAGCACACAGAGTTTAGCATTTAAAAGGTGTTGTTGATTTAATTCAGTTCAGTTTTATTTATATAGTGCCAATTCACAACAAAGGTCACCTCAAGGTGCTTCACACTGTAAGGTAAAGATACTACAGTATTAGAGAAAAAACCCCAACAATCAGACGATCCCCTATGGGCAAGCACTAAGCGATCGTGGGAAAGAAGAACTCCCTTTTGACAGGAAGAGACCTCCGGAAGAACCAGGCTCAGGGAGGGGCAGCCACCTGCCTCAACCAGTTGGGGATGAGGGGAGAGAGAAGAGAGGAAGGAGAGCAAAGAGAGACACAGACTGTGGGAGAGAGAAGACAACATTTAATGACATGCAGCAGTAAGAAATAAATGCATGGGGAGTGAAAAGAGGTGGGTGCATACCTCCAGCTGTCCAGGCTCTCCTCCACTTCCTCCCTACTCTCACTACGGTTCACAATGTCATCTGCAAACATCATAGTCCATGGAGTCTCCTGCCTGTCCTCATCCGTCAATCTGTCCATCACCATTGTAAACAAGAAGGGGCTCCGAGCTGATCCCACTCCCACCTTGAATCAGTTTAATTGTTATTATATTTTTTGTGTTTTTAATTAGTTTTTATTTGTATTTCATCTTGAGTTTTAGTTTTCAATTCAGTTTAATTTCAGTTAGCTTGGGTTTGCTCCTTTCAGTTTAGTTTTTAATTGCTTGAAAAGGTTTTTATGTTGTTTTTAGTAGTTTCAGTGTTGGTTTTAGTTTTCTGATTTGTTATTAAATAGATGGTATTTGTCAGGGTATGATTAAAGATGTCCAGATTAGAAATTACGCAATACTTTGTGAAAGCAGTGGACTCTCACTCATGTAAAAATCCTGAGTCTCAGTACACAGATGCAGCAAAGCCTCCTCAGACCAAATTTGACTTAAACTAAAGACATTAGTTGTATATTTTTATTTTAGTCAGTTTGTGAACACTCAGTATTGTTTTAGTTAGTTTTAATTTTTATAAAAAGTCTTGTAATAATTTTTATTTCAGTGAACTAAAATGTTTTTTTTTCTCACCTAATTTTAGTTTTTGGTTTAGTTTTCATTAAATATATTAACCTTGCCTTAATTCCTACTGCACACCTCACCACTGTCTCACTGTCCTCATACATGTCCTGCACCACCTTCACATACTTCTCTCCCACTCCTGACTTCCTCATACAATTCCACAGTTCCTCTCTTGGCACCCTATCATATGCTTTCTCAAGATCCATAAAGACACAGTGCAACTCCTTCTGACCTTCTCTATACTTCTCCATCAACACTCTCAAAGCAAACATTGTATCTGTTGTACTCTTTCTCTGCATGAAGCCATACAACTCTAGAAGATTCGCCAACTCTTTCATATCTTCATGGTATGGCTCATCAACTTGATCCCAGCTCTGCACATCACCCTTATTCTTGAAGATTGGTACCAGTGCACTTCTTCTCCATTCCTCAGGCATTCTCTCATTCTCCAAGATCGTGTTAAACAATCTGTTCAAAAAGTCCGCTGCGCTCTCTCCTAGACATCTCCATACCTCCACAGGTATGTCATCTGGACCAACTGCCTTTCCACTCTTCATCCTCTTCATAGTTGCCCTCACTTACTCCTCACTAATACTCTGCACTTCCTGATTCACCATCTTTCCTCCCTCTGACCTCCTCTCTCTCTCATTTTCTTCATTCATCAGCTCCTCAAAGTACTCCTTCCATTTTCTCAGCACACTCTCTATATAGAAATGGACTGGCATTTATATAGCATTTTCCTATTCTAACCACTACTCCACCATGCCGCCCCATATGGTCTCATTAGATTAGTATCATTTGTTATGCATTCATGTAAAAGCTGGTTTTTACTATAGTAGTTTGTTGGGATGGAGTTCCTTGTGAGCTTTTTAGATACAATTGCACTTCAGTTCAGTTTTATTTATATAGCACAAATTCACAACAAGGTCACCTTGAGGTGCTTTATATTGTAAGATGAAGAGTCAACAATATTAGACAATCAGGCGATTATTCTAAGACATAGTAGAGCTGAAGAAAGTGCAATAAAAGTGTAATGAAAAGGAAAATAGATACTCCTCAATCTGTACTTGTATTTGTACTGTAAATTGAATAAGTTACATTTCACTGCTCCCCTGTCCCTTCTTATTCCAGGAGTCTTTTAATTTGAATGAAAAGAAAAAACTTCCTGCACGCTGTGCAGAAAAGTCCCTTTTACTAAAAGACATTTTCTTGGGTTTTAATTTGAAATCTCTTTAAGAGTTTAAATGAGTTCAAATTTACATCTGTGACAAAAGCTGTACATGAGTGGATTTGATTTGAGTTATTTCTGGAAATAGCATTTGTGTTGAAAAAAGAGAAACTGAGAGCAATGATTGGTGAGTATGAAATCCATCTGTTTTAAAAGGTTGATGCCCGTACATGGTTTACAAATAGATTCTTATTTATTTATTTATTTGAGTTTTCTCTGCCTTTATTCACGACCCTGCTTATTTGAAACCCACTTTTCAGCAGATTACAGGCTTTTATTTAAGAATTTGCTCTGTTTGCTAATCACAGATCCAGACACTCGAACTAATACCCCTCTATAGTTACATTCCTGCTTTCTGTCTTGCAGATGCTTACACAGATGAGGACCTGATGCTTTACTGGAAAAGCGGTGACGAGTCCCTGAGCACAGACGACAGGATTTCTCTGTCTCAGTTCCTGATTCAGAAGTTTCACACTACCTCCAGACTGGCTTTCTACAGCAGCACAGGTTGAGAGGCAAAACAATCTCTAAGCTCGCTGTCACATTTGACTGCTCACTGTGGGAAATTGGCAAGTGCTCGTAAAGCACCACAAAGACAGCAGATAAATTCTAAGATAATCAGCGTAGAGCATTTTAAATTCCATTTTTTTTTTTAGCATGAATATTTCAGCTGACATTATGATCACCTCACAGTTAATCCATGCTCAGTCGGCTTATTGCCAAGCTAAGTTTGAGAATGCGAGGAGATGTTCTGATGTGTGCTGGTAGCTCAGTTGGGTCCTGATATGAGAGTCAGAAGTCATCCTGTTGGCTGAGTTGACCCGCAGTGAGGCGTCAAATAACCCCAATCCATGTTCATAACTGGAATAAGGTAACACTTACTCCATCGTATTGTGGACAGTCTCTTCACTCCTTTCTTGCAGTCTTTGCTTGTGTAAGCAGTGGACTCTGGGGTGAAGTGTAATTACGTCTGTAAGGAGCTGAGCAAACACCTGTGTGATCAGTGCTGTCAAAATCTTCCACACTGAAAACATCATACTCTGATTTCTTTAATTATTTGTTACATGTACTGATATGAGATACAGTCATAAAGTTCTGAGCACCGGCCTATGAAAATCCAAAATCTTGTTAAACGTGTGCTTGTGCACTGCACACTGCACTTATCCACTCACACAACTTCATTTTCTCTTTGGTGAATGAATGAGGTATGTTCATGTAGGCAAAACATTCCTGTGGTTTCAGTGCACTTTCTGGCAAGCAGCACAGTTCAGTTGGTTTGCACAACACCAGTGCAAAACACCATGAATAATTTAAAAAAAGCATGCTCCTGGGCGTATTCCTCACCCTATGTTTCACCTCTGAGCTTGGAAACTGGGGGCTCCAATCAGTCGTTTGCATGGAGAATTCGTGTTGGTGACGTGAGTTGAGTATAATTCTCCATGCAAACGTCGGGTCAGTTTGGAAGAGAGGATCATGTTTGCTATCTGCAAAGGTTCGGAGGAGCATGGTGAAATCACAAGGAGCACAGTGCAAGTGCTCAAAATGGGATTTCCAGGTGGCAAGAGCCCAACAAACTGAGCTAAAAGTAGTCCAGTGGTGCACGAAAAGATCACCTTGAAGGGGAGATCAGCCTAATTGGTATGGTTTTTGATTTTTATGGGTTGTTTGCCAAACCTTTTAATCATACTGTATGTATGTGATGCTGTCACTGCCTGTGAAACAAGGTAACATCAACTGAATGTACAAACTTAGGAAAAACCATCATGATTCATTTTTTCCTGTCTACGGTGTTGAATCTCAAACTCCTCTATATGTTACTTATAAAGTTGTCTGGTGCAATGATTATTAGTTTGGCACAGCTTATTAGTTGTCTCTGTTTTTACCTTTTTCATTGAAGCCATTTAGCTGTGCCACTGTAGGAAAGGCTCATGTGTAAAAAATAAAATGAAAGCTTAATTTCATTCAGGAGCTTTAGAATCAGGGTCCTTGTATTGTGTCCTGCCTTAGTGGGACAATTCAAAAGAACAATATATAACTAAATAGAAGAATAACAATTTCAAAAAAATATTTTGTGAAAATAATAGTCTGTCTTTGCCACGGAGATTTAATTCGGCCAATAAAATTGGACTTGCATCCAGAGAAAAACTCTTCTTCTACTGCTTCAGAGGAACTGGAACGCACCACCCAATTATTTTATATATAGATGAAGGAAAAGTTTTTCCATAGATTTTCTATATTTCTGCCTTAATAGAGCCTAAAAATCCTCATATTTTCCGACCAGTTCTAACATTAAATGAAAGATAACCTAGTGGTAATCCAGTATTACATATCTGTGAGTGGAATAAGTTTGTGAACTTCTGGGATTAGCGCTACATTGAAGGTAAAATCAGAAACATTTCATAGTCTGTGGGTTTTGTAGGTTTTGTGTTGGGTCTTTTTTATTTTTTAGATGTTCACTGTGTTCTTTATTTTAGGTTTTTATTATTCATAGGCTCAGTTCTGTTTCTTGTTCCACATCCAGGTTTGGGGTTTTGTGAAGGAAGCTAGTGTCCTGAGTTTCTTGTATTTTAGTGCTCCTGCCTCGCTTGTGTCTTCGGTGCATGTTGTCTTTGAGTTTCTGTGTGTAGTTTGTTCATTGTGCATTTCCTGCTTTACTTTGATGGTCCTCTGCGTCATGTTCATTGTGTTTAATTTTGCTTCCTGTCTCCCCTGGTTCCCTGATTGTTACAAGCTGTGCTCATCTCCCTCCTGTTTCTCATTAGCCAGTCTGAGTCTTTATATAGTCCTGCCTTTCTGTTAGTCCTTGTTGCAGTTTCTGTTCCTCAACCCTCGTGTTCATGAACTTTAACTTAAATAAAAGTGCTTTAAGTTGCTCCAGTCTGCCTGTAAATCTTCGCCTGCTCCTGATGCTGCAAAACATGACAAAAAGGGGATTTTTTAATAAACGGGTGTAATTGGGGGTTTGTTTGTATTTAAAAAGAACTAAAACAGGTTATGTCAAAGGATGAACTTCACAAACATGTTTGTGGGAGTGCATCATGGGAAGAACAAATGAGCCTTCAGAAGACCTCAGAAAAATGATTGTTGAAGCTCAGTTGGCTAAAAAAAAAAAAAGGTTACAGAGTCTTCTCTTAAAGATATTGGTCATCCCAAAGACAGAGGACATTCAATACCATTATTACCATCCCCAGGAGTGGTGGAGCAACTTAGATCACTCCAAAAAAAAATGCATATCTACACATAGGCCTCTAAAGGCCTCTCATCCATTGGTTATTGTAAATGTTCATGAGTTAACCTTCAGGGGAAAACTAAACAGTGTAGTTCATGGCAGGACTGCAAGGAGGAAGCACTGCTTTTGGAACGGAACACTGCTACCCATTTGCAGTTCGATAAAGATTTGTTTTTAATAAGAATAATTATGTTTGAGAAAAAGAAAATCTGACCCCCCCTGCCTCCCCGCCGGCCTGTCTGTCTCCAGCAGTCAGGCAGCCGGAGAGATGGAATCGGAACAAGGCTGCAGGTCCAGATGGTGTTGGCCCCAGGGTCCTGAAGGCCTGCACACAACAAATATGTGGGATTTTACTGCAGCTCTTCAACCTTAGTCTGAGTCCAACACCGTGGAAGACATCCTGCCTTGTGACAGTACTTAAAAACAGTCTCATCCATCTGCCCTTGATGACTATATTCCATTTGCCCTAACATCCCACATTATGAAAGTCCTGGAGAGACTGTTACTGGCTCACCTTTGTTAACAATTAAACAACTTTCAGGACCCTCTGCAGTTTATTTATCATCTTAGAGTTGGAGTAGAAGATGCCATCATCTCCCTGCCTCAGCGAGCCCACTCTCATCTGGACAAAGCAGGCCGCACTGCGAGAATCACGTCGCATATCTTCGATAAGTCTTTGGTGGAGAGTGCAGTTTGCTTTCCAGCCATCTGGTGGGGCAGCAGCATCAGAACCAGTGACTCAGAGAAGCTGCACAAACTGATAAAGAAGGATGGCTCTGTGCTGCTGACCCTGGAGCTCCCAGAGCTGATTGTGGAAAGAAAAATGTTGTACAATTTACAAAACATAATGAACAATACTGCACATACTCTAAAGTACAGAGTGATTGAAGAATAGAGTGCTCAGTCTTCACCTACTTCAGTACAGGAGATCACACCAATCGTCCTACACAGTCACTGTAATGCCTAAACAGGCCCAAACAGAATCTGTGCATTTTTTCATAGATTTCTGCGATGATTCTGCGGGTGCAGATTTTGTGTGGGCCTGCTAATGACTTATGATCAATGGTGATGATGTCTTAATTTTGTTACTGCAACAACATATTTTCCCTTTGGGTTTAATAAAATATTCAGTTCAATTCAAAACATTGCATTCCAGCTCCAAAATCTAATCGCATCTGTAAAATATGGTGATGGTAGTTGGTGTTGGTTGGTTTTGGGCTGTGTTGCTGCCTTTGGACTAAGAAGCCTTGCCATCAAAATTGAGTGAGTCAGAAATGCAATGACGCAAAGCACACAAGTTGTTCTCCCAAAGAATGTGGAAATAAAGAATAAAGATAAGGTTTGGAAATGGCTAATTAAAGGATCTAACCTTGATCCACTAAAACGGTTGTGGAAGGACCAGAACAAGAGATGAAACTTTGCAGCATCCCAAAGATAAAGCTGTGTGGAAGATTGCTCCACAGTATCTGGAAATGTTTTGTTGCAGTCATTGTTCAGCAAGGTAGGGAGTCACATCAGATGCTGAAAGCAAAGGTTGTCATAATTTTTCCTCTCACAGCTATATAATGTTGGATCATTTACCTGGGTTCTCCGTATCTACTTCTTTGAATTAGGTTTAAAAAAGGGTGATGTAGCCACAGATCATATTTATGCACAAATGTAAGAATTTAAAGTTTCAACAAACTTTTTTCCTGCAGCTAGATTTAATTTTTCACCACATTAATGTAATTAATCTGCTCTGTTGTAACATCTTGCTCTGCTCTGCTGTTGTACTGCTGATCCAACTGCACTGGATAAGAGAATCTATTGCATTGCACTGGTTTTGTTACATATGTCAGTTCAAATTTTTACCATCTGTGAACAAATGAGTTGTTAATTCCCTCATTTTCTATCTGTGTTGTGTTATTTTAGCTGTAAAAAAAAAAATATAAAACACTTTGCAAAAATCTGTCGTGTTTTACTTGTCCCCTGTCTCCAGGCTGGTACAACCGTTTGTATATCAACTTCACTCTGCGGCGTCACATCTTCTTTTTCCTGCTGCAGACCTACTTCCCTGCCACCCTGATGGTCATGCTGTCCTGGGTGTCCTTCTGGATTGACCGCAGGGCTGTCCCTGCTAGAGTCTCATTAGGTAAGATAAACTGCATCACTGTGACTGTTGCCCGTTCAAATTTAATGTGCTTTCTAAGCAAATAGAATAGAGTAGAATAGAATAGAATAGGGCACATTAGAATGACATTTTGGTGTATTGACTCGCTATCAGACTAATACAATATAAATATAATTAATTTAAAAATGTAAATACAAAAAAGAACCTAATATGAACACACAAAAATTTGAAAAATCTGTCTAGAAATACTAGTGAGAAAACTGTAAAAAGTTTAAAATAAATATATTGCACAGCCACACAGCTTTGAAAATGAGAGTACATCACCCTTCCAGACTTGTTGCACTGCTCTAATTTAGGGTCATTTTAAACAGTCCAGGAACAGTTTCAGAATGTGCTTTGGGAGTATATGGAGAGTGGGAAATGAGATGGGGAGTGTTGCTCTGAGTTGTTGAGAATTCAAGAGTCTAATGGCTTGGGGAATGGAATTTTTGCACAATCTGCCTGTTCTGGTCCTGATGCTGCCAAACCTCTTCCCAGAGAGCAGCAGAGAGAGCTGGCCGTGGTGGGGGTGGGAAGAGTCCCCAATGATGTTACAGGCTCTGCTCAGACAGTGTTTGTGTGCAATGTCCTGGAAGAGATGTCACAATGATTTTTTCTGAAGTCTTCACCACTCTCTACAGTGATTTTCTGTCTGAGGCACTGGAACTGCCAAACCAGATGCTGACACAGCGGGTCAGCACGGTCTCTATGATGCCTCGGTAGAAAGGGGTGAGGTTGGGAGGGGAAAGATGTGCTCTCCTCATCTGCTGCAGGAAGTGCAGACACTGCTTGACCCGTATAACCAGTGATGATGTGTTTAGCGACCAGTTATCTGCACCTCCAGGAATTTGGTGCCGCTGACCACCTCCACAGCTTTATTGTTAAGGATGAGTGGTGAATGACTGGGCTGTTTTCTCCTGAAGCAGAGGATTGTCTCCTTGGTGTTCTCAACGTTCAGGATCAGGTTGATATCACTGCACCAGTCCACCAATTGCTTCACCTCCTCTCTATAGGACCAATCGTTATTGTCCCAAATGAGGCCCACCACTGTTGTATTATCTGTATACTTGATGATGTGATTGGAAGCAGATGCAGTGCAGCAGTCATGTGTCAGCAGCATAAACAACAGTGGGCTCAGGGCACGATCCTGAGGGGAGCCAACGGTGAGAGATGGGGCTTGAAATGTTGTTTCCCACTCTCACTGACTGTGGTCTGTTAGTGTGGAAGTCCAGCAGCCAGTTACACACGGGGGTGCTAATACCAAGGGGGCTCAGTTTGCTTACCAGCTGCTGGGGGATGAGCGTTCAGAATGCTCAACTAAAGTCTGCAAACAGCATTTGTGCGTGGGTGTTCTTGTCCTCCAGATGTGCCAAGCTCAGCTGAAGCACAGAGGAAATAGAGTCCTCTGTGGAGCAGTTTGGCCAGTAAGCAAACTGAATTGGGTCGAATGCGGGGGGCAGTGTGGAGATGATGTGGTCCTTCACCAGCCTCTCGAAGCACTTCATCATTTTGGGAGTAAGAGCAACAGGGTGGTAGTCATTAAAACATGCAGTTGTGGATTTTTTGGGCTCTGGTATGATAGTGGTAGACTTGAAACATGATGGGACAACAGCCTGCTCCAGAGAGGTTAAGATGTCCATATAAACATGTGCCAGCTGGTCAGCATACGCCCTGAGTACTCGTCCTGAGATGTTGTCAGGGCCTGCTGCCCTCTGCACATTCACTTTCCTCAGGCTTTTACAGACATCAAACATGTTGAGGTTCAGTGCTTTCTCATCCAGGTGAGGATACTGGCTTCTCATTGGCCCTGGTGGAGATGTTCTTCATGATGCAGAGGTCATCGGTGCATTTTTGGATGTAGGTAGATACAGATTCAGTGTACTCCTCCACATTAGTGTGCTGATTATCAGTGGCAGTAGCTCTCAACATGTTCCAGTCTGTGCACTCAAAACCGCCCTGTAAGGCTTCTATTGCTCCCTCAAGCCAAACCCTCACCTGCCTCACAGTGGGTTTCTTTCAGGTCAGCAGGGGCTTGTATGCAGGTATTAGCAGCACAGAGAGATAATGAGGAGGCAAGGTGTGGGCAGGGGAGAGCTCTGAACAGGTTTCCTCATGTTTGTGTAGGCCAAGTCCAGTGTGTTGACTCCCCTGGTTGCTGGAAATGGGGGGAAACTGTTTTCATGTCAGCCTGATTGAAATGTCCTGCTACCATGAAAAACGCCCTCTGGATGTGTGGCTTGCAAATGAGTGATGATCTGAAAAAGGGCACTCAGGGTCTCCTTTGTGTTTGCAGTAGGGGATGTACACAGTAAAGTCTCTGGGCAAGTAAAATGGACTGCATTTTACATTAAGTAGCTCTATGTTAGGAGGACACTGACTTAAGACCACAGTTGTGTTGTTGCACCATCTGTTTTTAGTGTAAGTCCAGCAACCGCCAGCAGGGGATTTACCACTTAGAGCTTGGCGCCTATCCAGCCGGAATGTTGTTAGCCTGTGCAAGCTAACAGCATCTTTGGGAACGGACAAGTTCAGCCACATCTCGATCAGAATCCTGTTTTATTGTTAAATCCAGCCTTAGATAGTAGATTGTCCTTAGATAGGCTCTTTTAGCTCTCAAACGGCTCTTCGTGTTACCACATGTAACCTTTAATAATTCAGTCAAATTGTGTGCTCTTTTGACTCAAAATATGTAAGTGTACACAAATATCACTTAAATTATTTGATACATCATTTGTGCTGAAGAATTTAAAAGTAAAAATGATAGCCTCTAATATTAAATTGCTGAAGCCAGTTGTTTTTGTTGTGGTTAACAACTTAGCTATAAAACCAGACAATGAATGCTCCGACTTGTTTACAGTAATGATAAATAAATAAATAGCATAAGAAAGTGATATATTGTAATATACGAAACAGCAGCATCCAATACTTTTAGGTGTCTTTATGGAACCCTGCCCTCTGCCCTGCTTGTCAAGCCTCATGTGATTGGTTTTCCGGCATACACATGCTATTTAGTTAGTGAATGCATTTAACACTTACATGTGGAGATTGTTTTATCATTCTGCCTCATATTACTTTCAAAACAACAACAACAAAAACACTGACTCCCGGACGAGAGCCGGCTCCCAGTGTTCATTTCAAAGCGCCAGCTCTTTGTACTGGCTCATTCATGACCGACGCATCACTCGTCCCCTGCTGTGCCAGTCTGTACGGGATGGGAGCTTTGGTGCTACCGTGGCCGCAGACCGTAACGGTCCAAAGCGGCGTAGCTTCACCAGTACCTTTGAGTTCACAATTTAAAAACTGCTCGACATTATAAATCCAAGTGGGAATTGATAATTTTTTAAAATAGTTTTCTGACATTGTTGCGAGCTAATGCAGCCGTGCTGGACAAAGAAAAGCTATAAAATGAACCTCTGTAAAAAGCCTTCATGTCCTCTTTTACGTTCTCTCTGCTTCAGGTATAACTACGGTGCTCACCATGTCCACCATCATCACTGGCGTGAATGCTTCCATGCCCAGGGTATCCTACATCAAAGCTGTGGATATTTACCTCTGGGTCAGTTTCGTCTTTGTCTTCCTTTCTGTGCTTGAATACGCTGCCGTCAACTACCTGACAACTTTGAGGGATGGTAAAGACCGCAAGCTGCGAGAGAAAGCCAAGGAACAGGTACAGACATCTTTCAGAAATCTGCAAACTGTGCTAAAAACATTTTGCTCAGTCATAATTGCATTCATTGCTTTCCCACAGTCACAGACGCTCCCCTGCACCTGTGGCATGCCCCACACTAAGACCATGATGCTGGATGGGACTTACAGCGAGGCAGACTCCAACAGCTTGGCAGGATACACCAGAGCCTCTATGGTGGCTGAGGACACATCAGATAAGCAGGAGCGGATGGTGGTGCATCTGTCCCTGGACAACGAGTCCACTGGCACTAAGAAGAAGGGCCTCCGCGGTTTCCGGATCATCCAAAACACCCATGCCATTGACACATACTCTCGCATGATCTTCCCAGGCGCCTACATCCTATTCAACCTGATCTACTGGTGTGTTTACTGCTGAGCATTTTAGCTTAAACTGCGGCAGTGAAAAAAGATACTGCAAATTTATTCCTTTGAACTTAGGCCTGAGGTACACTTGTTGAGGCGATGCAGAAGGTTATCAACAGCTTCTGGGTGTGAATATCTCCACATCAGGCTCACATGTCACTGAAGACTGGACAGTGCATAAAACTAAAAGACCTTTTCTTCTTCCTGCCTCATAAGTTATTAGATATACTCCAATAACACTAGAACAACCTCTGGGGCTGGTTGCACATTCACTCTACTGCCAGTTTTACAAAAACAAAATAACACACACACACACACACACACTAATTTTAAGCCTAAATGTTTGCAAGAACAACTCCAAGGGTGAAGGTTTGACTTACCCACAGAGGTGACTGACTGCCAGACGTGATTTTTTTAGCGAGTGTTTTGGTTCTCTTGTTCTGTGTTTTTCTGTTAACTTCAGCAGAGAGCTATGAGTTTAACTTCACTAAGAAATATAAGTGGTTTATTCCCCCTCAAATGTTGATTAACAGAAATGTTAGGACGTCTGATAGCAGGCCATCATTGCAGCTGACATTTTGGCTTGTGACTAAAGAAGCTTTGGTGTATCTGATAACATAAAAACAAATCCAAGTTTCAGGATCTTGCTGTTGTTTATACTGGCACACTCGCTTTACTCGTAGTGATGGAACTGCACCATCGGTAATTAAATTGCTTTCGCCTGTGTTTAGCAAACAAGTCAAAATGCGTGCCAAGAAAAAAGTCTATTGGACTGATTTTACATTTAGTTTTCATTTTATTCATTCAGTCTGAAATGTGCATGTTGGGTGGTTTCTTTTAGTAGTGAGGATCTATCATCCATTTCAGAGTCAACATGGTAACTGGTAACTCTTGCTAGGAACTATATGTGCTTCTTAACTTTGAGAAAAATATTTAATAATTGTTTTTGCAAGTTGACTTGGTAATATGGTGGACGCTTGTATTGATGTCATCCTTTCCACCGTTTCTGTAGCAATCATATTGTGATGGCACCATTCTTATCTTGTCAACAAAGAACAGTTGTCTTTCCGAGCAGGAAACAGATGAGCATACACCAGAAATATGCCTTTGAATTTAAAATTGTGAAACACATATGTAGAAATTTCCATTTTTCTCACAGTCAGTGTGTGACTATTTTGGAAAAATTTAAATTTTCCTACACCACATACTTTTTTAAGACTGTATATAAAAGATCTCTCCTTCTAGTCCCTGTCAGTACTCTCACTGCAGCATTTTAGATCAATTGAAGGCTTTTTAGGGCGCTTTTAGAACAGCCAGATAGCAATTAATTGCAATGATCTATATACTGGTAAAGCACACAAATATTGGCTAATTAGGGCAAAAGATTAATACTAGCATTTCACTCATTAAAACTGAAACCCAAACTTCTCTGACAGACTGTAACTTACAGCAAGCCATATTATTTGTTGCACAATTCTAATAAAAATGCTCCAAAAGGAACTAGCAGCACAAACACTATTAAGAAGCCTCAGTGGTTCCAGTTATTAGAGGTGAGACTAAGCAGAAAGCTAATGGCTACAGCTCCCTGTGTTAGCACACCTGACAATCAAAGCAGCCACACCCCAGCTTTTAAGCCAGTATACAAATGGATGAGTTATCACAAAAAACACACAAACACTTTCTTTTAATGCGGTTTAGTTTGGCAATTTAACATAGAAGTCTACAGGCACTGACTTTTGGAACCAACCTCAAGTACCCATTGGAGGAATTAGCTTCAGTTGTCATCCCCAGAGGTTATTAGCCTAAACCATTACCTTTTTCAAATCCTAAACAAATAGTTTTGGAAAATAAAAATCAAATTTTGAGTAAAATTATTTTGGGTCATATCCTATCCGGACTGATGTTGGGCCACATTGGATGTAAACCTCAGTTTCTCAGATGAAACACATATAACTCATGCCATCACCAAACCACATCTTTTTCTTGACTTTGTCTTGTTATTTTAAAGTTTTACCACTACAATATGAGTCAACTGAATTAATATGCAGCATCTGGTTGTTTTGTTGCCCATTTTAATTGCAAAAAAATAAAACCCCTGAGTGAAATATAGACGATTAAAAGAAATCTAAAAATGTTGAAACAAATTTGGTGCATCGCTAAAAGCAAAATGCATCAAAGTTTAATGTGAACGCGGCGAATAAGCGAATGCAGACATGCGGCATAAATATTCACAGAAGCTTCCACTACTGGAGAAACGAGACAGACAAAACCATCACATTCATTTATCGAACCAGAACAGCCATTTTCCATCCTGTTTTCGACATTACTTTTTTACCATTTGATCTGTAATGCTTTCAGCTACATTTTCTGCAGTAGTTTAATGGCACTGACCCGCGAATTGGCTCCACCAGCTGCTTATCACGATGAACTAGTTCCCAATGTTTACTTATCACTGGTGGACGGAAACAGGCGTGCATTTTCATTTTCTGGTGCAGTTCACACATTTGGATGGACATTTAGCGTGGGAATTTGTAGAACAGAAGAACTGCTGGACTGTTACATCTGGGCCATAGTTTAAGTCTGTCTATGTGCAACCAGCCCCTGCTCAGGCTTCCTGAAATAACACTTTCTAATCTGAAGCCCTCTATCTTCATGACTGAACTGCCAAAATAATAAGAGCATATAATTTGGCTGCTACCGCCTCTGCAACCTTTGGAAGTGGCTGAGTCACGTATCTGAATGTGTCCAGAGCAGATGGCTAATGAGGCAGTAAGTGAGCCTAATACCAGGCTTTCTTCCTTTAGCAGCACTCCAACTACAGTGACAGCATTTCAGTTAGAGTGAGTGAAGTAAATGCAGCTGCCCTAAATTCCCATTGACCGCTGTTGGCATTTCCACAGTAAAGCATTGCATTAGACCAGAACTCAACAAGATGCTGCAGTTGTATGGATTTTCAGTCAACACTCATTACTGTTGCTGAACAAAGTTTATATTTGATTAAATATTTACACGCTTTTTAATTTATCAGATTTTATTTATTTAATATGTATTTATTTATTTACTTACTTTTACAACAGCAATGGATCCATGTGCCATTATACCTTAAGTTGGCAAAGGTGCAAGAACTAGGGCTTGTACAGAAACTGCTTGGTGCATGCTGCAGCACATGCAATATGGTATCTTTCTAGATGTGTTTTTCTTAAAAAGAACTTTAAAACATAGAAAGCTTTACCAGTGATGTAATAAACTTGAACCGCCTTAAGTGAACATTTTTTTATACACCAACCATATGTCATTGGCTGTATTTTTTTTGCTTTTTCTTTCATTTCTTTTGTTTGTTTGAACACCGTGCAAAGTTTTTCATACAATTTAGTGTTTAGTCATGTTGGTAAATAGTGTGCTAGAAGCTTATCACACTTGTCATGATGTGCATGATTTCTCCCATCACAAGCGCCGCAGTTTATTCCACAAAACTGGTTTTAAGGTTTTAAAAGTAGATAGTTCCTACAGAGATATGTGTTTTTAAAAGAACAGTTCGATAATTTGAGAACTTGGCCTTTTTTGCCAATTTGGCAATTAGCTTAGCATAACAGCTGGACACAGGGGAAACAGCAAACCGAGTTCAAATTCAGTATTTGTATATTTTTGTTCCGGAATTCTACTAGAGTAGCTTTGGATGAATGTTTGGACATTTGCATATTTATATTATACTGGCACTTCATGCAGCCCCTAATCTGATCCTCTGTAACACTTTTTAGTCCCTGGGAGCCTGAGGGTTTAGGTCACAGGGATATTTTCCCACATTTTTTATATATTTCCTCCCTATTTGAAATTATGGCCATATTTAATTTGAACATCTAACATTGTAAAACAACATATATGGCACAAAGTAACAGAAAAACATTACAGGTAACTTTTTAATGCTAGCCTTAATTGGCTATCTTGGTCAGTGGCGGAGGAAACACTTTCCCGTTAGCAAAAGTAGCTGTATCTTAATTTGAAAGTACTTATTTACTAGTAAAAAACACAATAATTATATAATTATATTATATATTATATAATTATATTTTCCAATAAGTAAAATTACTCAAAGTACACAGAATTTTAATAAGAGACTATTTAAATCTTCTACTTGAAATTTTAAGCTTTTTTAAAGATATAAAAATGTCAGGGTACAGACTGCTAAGTAGGGTAATCTGCTGCAGTGTACGTTTTAATTATATGTTTGTATGTTCTACAGTGTAATATTTTAAATAACAAGTAACAATCTACACTTGTTAGTGAATTTAGTAAAATTGCTAGAAAGAATATTTTGTGAATGATAAATTAAACTTTAAGTGAAAGCGTGAAGTAGCAGGAAGAAAAAGTACACCTATCTGAAAACTGATCTACGTAAACAGTTTGAATGAATTACTGTTACACTACACTGAAGTGGGTCGTGTCCTTGTTAGGGCCAGCTGAGATCTGACTGGTTAAATGTTGCTTCATTGGAGGCAGCCATCATTTTGCACAATGCCAGACCTACTTGACTGTGTATGCTAGGCTAATTGTATCTCACTGCTTTCAGTCTTAATGCTAGGCTAGGCTAACCCAGACTTGCTGTAAAGAAATGGTAGTGGTATTGATCATTTGTGATCACTGTCAGGTGAAAAAAGCTCAATCTCTCAATACTCAAACTACTCCTTTAAAACAAAAACCTCAGCCTCATTCATCTTTCCCACAGCTAACACAAATCCTTGGCTCAATAGCAGCAAATATTTGCCAAGACTGTGTGTGATTTTTGTAATGATGGACATCGATGGTGGATACCATTTTCCTTCTGAAAAGGTGAGCACACCGACAGATCCATCCGCTTCCAGACTGACAGCACTTCTTCCTCGAGCTTCAGAAAATTGTTCCGAATGTAATGCTTTCACAGCAAATTTCATAAATAAAGTCTTTCTTTCGCAGATTTCCCCGAGTCCTGATTTACAGTAATGGAGACTGAACATATCTGAGCACAGAATTAGAGGACTGTCTCAACTGTTGTCAGATTCTTGAACTGAGTGCTTCCTGAGAATCCTAAGAAGCCATTTTACTAAAAGCAGGCACAACGTCCAAGAACAATGTGTCAGATGCAATCTTTGTGTGTGACGCACGTTGAACTTTAATCCTGGTTTCAAAGAGTATCCCTTGCTCGCCTAATCTTCCAATAAACAAATCATGTCAGATTTACCCTTGCTACCACTACTTAAATCACAGTACTGAAGTAAGGCAACTGATTCCACACTCATCTGTATTGTTTATTAATGCAGTTGCTGTTTCAGGGTAATACACTGACTCATGCTCCACAATGTCAGGCTATGGTTTATATCCGCTAGCAGAGCCTTAAGGACTTATTGTCCTAAGAGGACATCTGTGCTGTGTCTGGGATACATTTGCAAACATTTACACAAATTTCTTTGAAAAGCCAAAAAAAGGAAGCATGATATAAATAGTTTTACAAATCCCTGTGTGCAAAGCCGCTGGCTTTGGGTGGTTTGGTCGGATTTGAACAGGAAAAGGATCTGATTTGAACTGAGCGTGACCTAGATGTTTTCCCTTTTTTTTTTTTGAAATCATTGCTCAGTAGACATTACTAATGTCTGTTTTACAGATGAAGCAATCTCTATTTGATGCCCTTATCTAAGCCCTCATCAACAGGGGAACTCAGGTCAAAGGCGTCATGGCTTACATCACTACTGCTTTGGGATCTAATGGTGTGGGAAGTGCTACGTCACTAAAAATACCACCGGGAAGATGTTAGAAAATAGAGTGTGTGATTTTTTTTTTCTAAACTATTCTATACATACTATAGCAGGGAACCAACCTTTTAACAGATCAGGTGGTATAAAATGCTGTTTTATGGGATTTCCAGTGAAATAGAAGTCAAATATGCCTTACATACATACAGATGTGTGAAAAAGAAAATATTTCTTCTTCTTTTTCTCATGATTGAGCTACACCTGTTCTCTGGAGAGGAGGTGTAGTACAAACAGTGCACTGTTTGTGGATAAAAACTTTAAATATAAGGTGGCGCAAAACACATGACAGTTGTAATTCCTAACCTTTTAGAATGCATAGCAGATGAAATAGCCAAGGAAAAAATAAAAAATGTAACAACTGTATAAATAGAGCACCAGGCTCCAATATTGAAGCATTCGATGGCTGGATAGAAGAAATGTTCTCAAATGATAATCAAAAAATGGTATTCATCTGCGGTGATTTAACATCTGAAGCCAAAAAAGCACAAATAAATTCGTTAAAACGCTATACAGTCTGAGTTTATACCCTAAAATCAGAAGGCCCAGCAAGATTACATCCTATGGTGCCAAAATTAATTGACAATATATTCACTAATGATATGGAAAACAAGACAGTGAACAGATTATTAATCAACAACTTCAGCAGCCGCCTGCCAGTTTTTGCAGTTTATGACAGTAATTATAGGAGGAAAAAACCAGAAGAAAAAACAAGACACAAAGGTGTGAGAGCTGAAGGAGCCATTGACACATTAATGGATGTCTTATTTGCTCAGAACTGGGAACATTTAAACAAACAAACCAAACAAACAACTTTATTCATCCCCGCATGGGGAAATTCAAATCACTGACACTCCTGCC
>VUQH01070951.1:0-18384 GCA_015106775.1 Etroplus canarensis | reverse complement strand
GTTCCTACTAATCCTAAATAAATGTTAACACTTAAATCCTCATAGTTTTCAGACAATAAAAAAATTATAAAAATTATTTATTAAAACACTTTTCTCAAAACTCTGCATACCGTTCTAATAAGCAATGTTTAGCATCCCTGTTAAGAATAACTGACATTTGCAAATAAACAACAGCTAATACAATAAGATCACTCAAAGTATTTTATGTGATGTATTGACATAAATGACAGAAGAAAAAGGCCATGTATAGCAGGGCTACTCAATTACACACTAAGATGGGCCAGATTTTCTAACCAAGAAATTTCACTGGGCCTGACATGCAAAAAGTTAAACACTGCCATGCACTAATTGCAAATTAAACACAGTGGTTTTGAATTTTGATGTGATGGTAAAATAAATATTTGTCACTCTAAGCCGGGTTAAATCTACGGGGTTAATGATGGGAAGGAGACGGAGAGAAACTCTCTTCCCTGAGTTCAGGTACAGAACCCACTTTCTGAAACAGACCCGCTCACCATCCACAGACAATTCTGAGATAACAAGCTGCATGTTATTCTTGGATGCGCTTGTAGGACCGGATATAATATAGCATGACAAAAATATCATACATGTTAAAGCCAAACAGTATCATCAACGTAGCCCGGAGAACATTTGCTAATAAAATGAAGTTAGCTAAGTCAGCTATCTCATCGTAGCAAAAGAAAAGTACCACCTACCGTTCTTTATACAACTTCAAGTGTCGGACAAAGTTGGAAGTTGTTCCATCTCCGTCTGTGATTCTCTTCTTGCATGTTTTGCATATTGCATTTCGTTTTTTGTTGACTACTTCGTAGTTTATGTACCCGAAAGAAATTACTCTTGGGAGCATTTTTGGCTTGAGCGTTTTTTTTTTTTGTTTTTGTTTTTTTTTAAATCTGGTTAATTTGATTGGCTGTGCTACAGCTCATGCACACATACATATGGAGTGTGGTAAGAATGAATGAATGAATGAATGAATGAACTGAATTAATGGTGTGCACTTTTTAAATAATATGTGTGTTAAATTTTAGATTTGGGGTAAAATATCAAGTCTTTTCAAGTAAACAGGTTCAAGTCCAATTCAAGTCCCAAGTCATTGGTGTAAAAGTCCAAGTCAAGTCACAAGTCTTAGAACATTTTTTCAAGTCAAGTCTGAAGTTATAAAATTAATGACTCGAGTCTGACTCGAGTCCAAGTCATGTGACTCGAGTCCACACCTCTGGCAGGTACCACAAGTAACAAGTAAGTGGGGTGGCAGTTCTCTGTGTGAAAATTCCTTGTTGATGCCATAGATCAGAGGAGAATAACCAGATCGCTTCTAGCTAGCAGGAAGGCAACAGTAACTCGAATAACAACTTATTATGAAATGTGCAGAAAAACATCTTTGAATGCACAGCGCAGTGAAAATTGAAAATGACAGGCTACACTAGCAGAGGACCACACTTCGTGCCACTTCTGTCAGCTAAGAAAAGGAAACTAAGGATACAATTTGCACAGAGTCACCACAACTGGACAATAGAAAATTGGAAAAAGGTTGCCTGGTCTGACAAGTCTTAATTTCTACTGCAGCATGTAGATGGTAGGGTCAGAATTTGGCATGAACAACACAAAACAAGGTAAACAATATCAAAGCATGGATCCATCATGCCTTGTATCAATGGTTCAGGTTGGTGATGATGCAATAGTCTGGGGGATAATTTCTTGGCACACTTTGGGCCCCTTAATACCAAAGGAGCATTGTTTAAACACCACAACCTACCTGAATATTGTTGCTGACCATGTCCATCCATTTAAGACATTCTTCCTGCTGGATAACACATCAAATCATAAAACTCAAATCATCTCAAACTGATTTCTTGAACATGACAACGAGTTCTCAGTACTAAAACGGCTTCCTCAGTCATTAAATCTCAATCCAGCAGAACACCTTTGGGATGTTGAGATTCACTTCATGGACGTGCAGCTGCAGTAACTGTGTGATGCCATCATGTCAACATAGACCAAAATTTCTGATGAACGTTTTCAGCATCTTGCTGAATCTATGCCATGAAGAATTAAGGCAGTTCTGAAGGCAAAAGGGGTGATAATAAAGAATGCTTTTTGGTACTTCAGACTGGATATCTTTGGGGGGTTTTGACAAAGCAAAACTTTTGAAGACAAAATGTAGGGACCTGTGAAACTCCAAAGCAAAATATATATTTTTAACAACAAGCGGATATATTGATAATAAATAATTAATTTCAAGAATCATCATAATAGAAAACAAAATACAGACAATGAAAGCTGCTGCCTGCTGTATTGACGTGTGCAGGTGGAATCTGAGACAAACACCATCTGTACCTCAGTGGCTTTGGTAGTCTTATTCTATTTCAATTTTCCACCTGGTATTTTATGACGTCTGTAAAAGGAATTTTAAAAAAAACAGATTCAGAAAATGAAAATCCCGCAGAATGTTGTAGGCCTTAATCTCCTGTTAAAAACTTCCATTAACAGACTCTCTGCTGGATTAAAGTGGGCAGGGTGATGCACGTAGAAGACAGAGGTGAGGATTTTATAAAGATGAAATCAAAGTAATTAAGATGTCATCCATAACCTTTCAGGACCTCTAAGAGCATGCCAAACATAGAGACTTAGTCTGTGAATTAACTGTGTTTTCCTTTCAATCCATTTCTCTTCTGTTTTCCTTTCCATTTCTGGCTGACCCTCACGTCACACAGACATCCATATTGACGCACTTTTCCAGCTTCACAGTGAGCTAATTACACACCGTCAATATGTGCATCAGCCCACATCAGTGGGCACTTACAGGGGCAGCAGGCACACAGATAGACTGACCCTGATTAACAACATCAAATTATTAGGTGGCATTTTCTTCGTCTTTCGGCTGCTCCCATTAGGGGTCGCCACAGCAGATCAACTGCCTCCATCTCACCCTATCCCTTGCATCCTCTTCCCTCATACCAATCCTTTGCATGTCCTCCTTCATTACATCCATGAACCTTTTCAGTGTCTTTCCCTTTTCCTCCAGCCTGGGAGTCCCATCTTTAACATCCTTTGTCCAATATATCCACTATTCTTTTTGAAAAATCCACTACCATCTGTCCCTCCACATTCCTCTCCTTAACACCAGACCTACCCAACACCACCTCATCCTCTTTGTTCCCTTCACCTACATGCCCACTGAAGTATGCTCCAATCACCACTCTCTTTCCCCTGGGAATACTCTCTAACACTTCATCCAACTTACTTCAGAATTCCTCTTTCTCTTTTAACTGGCATCCGACTGACATCCAGTATAGCTATCTTCCTTCTCTCCATCTTATCAGCCAGCTCTCTTCCTTTACTAGTCAGAGTCCCTACATATAAAGTCCCTACTTTCACCTCCACACTCCTACCTTTCCTTCTTTCTCTCTGCTTCCTAGCACACTTTCCCCCTCCCCTCCTCCTTTGTCTTCAGCCAACAGTATCAGAGTTTCCAATGGCACCCTCATTGTTAACCTAGGCCGCGACAGATCTGATATGGAAGTCATATTATAAATCTACATATTTGATTTGGCAAAGATTTTAAGCCGGATGCCCTTCCTGGTGCAACCCTCTTCATTTACCCAGGCCAGAGACCAGTACCAGGAGTACACTGGCTTGTGGGCCCCCGTGACTGGGTTAAATTATTATGTAACATAATGAATCTAATTTGCTAAAGATATAAGCGAATGCAAGAAGATAAATTAATATAAAAGTTTATGTTTAAGCCTGTAATTAGTGCTTATTCTACTTATTAAACAGTTTGAGAGATATATCATGCAGTCCACAAAATACACTGAAGATACTCAATAACAAAAAGTTCCTATATCCCTGTTTGAAATTATATGGTGTTAGGTTGAAAGCTGGATGTTCTAACCTAATCAGTTAATGTGGTCAATATTTAACACATGTGGATGTCATGGCTGTTAAATGTTTAACTGTATTGCATTATATTGAATTCCATTGTTTAGTACACTCTTAATGAAAGATGTGCCAAGAATGCAGACACATTAATAATTTACTTTTATTTGTTGTTTAATCAAGCCCTCCACTGTCACAAATACCTTCTCTGTGAGACAAAGAAAGATGTGCCCCTACCTATTCTGTTTCTTCAGTTCAGTTATGATGGGTCTCGATTGCTGTCCGACATTCTGATGGTAGGGTCAGAATTTAGTGTATAAAACATGAAAGCATGGATCCACCCTGCCTTGTATCAATGGTTTTGCTGGTGGTGGTGCAATGGTGGGGGTGAGATTTTCTTGGCACACTTAGGGCCCCTTAGTACCAACTACGTATCATTTAAATACCATGACCTACCTGAAAATTGTTGCTGAACATGTCCACCCCTTTAAGACCCCAGTGTACCCATTTTTGATGGCTGCTTTCAGTAGGATAACATATGAAATTACAGACTGGTTTCTTGATTGACAATGAGGTCACTGTGCTCAAATGGCCTCCACAGTAACCAGCTCTTAATTCGATACAACACCTGCGGGATGCTGTGGAACAGGAGATCCACAGGATGGATATTAAACCGACAAATCTGCAACTACTTTGTGATGCTATCAAGTCAGTATGGACCATTCTGATTAATGTTTAAACCTTGTTGACTCCATGCAATGAATTAAGGCAGATATATGTATACGTGTGTGTGTGTGTGTGTGTGTGTGTGTGTGTGTGTGTGTCTTTCCCTTTTTCAGTTCTTATGTTTGCAGACTGTGTCTCCCTGTGTTGTTGTTTTGAATTCTTATTTTGTTCTTTCAGTCATTTGGACTTTGTTTCCTCCAGCAGTCCAGCAATAAAATCTAATAAAATCTCTCTTTTTTTCATTGAACCTGCTTCCATGTCCTTCATTTTGATCCAGTCTGCAACATCATGTAAGGCCAAAATACATGTAAGGGATTTGATCTGAAAGGTAACATTTTCAGGTTTTTTAAACAAGGCTTGTTTGGTATGCAATTAAAACACAACTTAACCCTTTCCCTTAGCTGGGGATTATACAGACAGCACAGACGAATGGTCATTCCTGTTCTAAATCCACCTGAACAGTGTATGTGTAATTGGTGTACTGTCCCCATCAACAAGTTTGCACAGTCAAAGAAAACTGGCAGGTAGGTGGATGTCCACACGGAGGCCTCAGGCTCATTGTCTGATGATAAAATGTCAGTGGCTTGGATCCAAGTAGAACCCTAGAATATTTGCAAATGAGGAAACTATAAGAAGTTGGTAAGAGGTTCACCAGCAACTTGGTGTATGTTAAGATGTTAAGGAATACTCCTCCCATGTGCAAAAAGCTTCTTCAACATTTCCTTAAAAGCCCCTCTTATAGTGATCTTCTTCTTCTTCTTCTTTCAGCTGCTCCCGTTAGGAGTCACCACAGCAGATCATTTATGAATCTGCATATTTGATTTGGCAAAGTTTTTACGCCGGATGCCCTTCCTGACGCAACCCTCACCATTTACCCGGGCTTGGGACCAGCACCAGGAGTACACTGGCTTGTGGGCCCCTGTGGCTGGTTTCCCCTCTTATAGTGATCACATTACATCTATTTGAGAAGGGGTACTTATGAGTGTGCTACAATGTGAAGCTAGCACAGCCTGATCAGATGTCAAGGGACATAAGCACAGAGCCTCTTATGTGCCTCATCTCTAACTACCACAGTTTCTGAAACAGACTCTTGATTCGAAAGTTGAACACAGATTCAGTAGTCATCTCCTTATCTTTGATATCTCTAGTGACACAGAAGAACATTTCCACTCAGTAATGACAGTAATGACTAAACAGAATTGGATGTCATTCCACTTTTGCAGTCAAGTGTCACTCTACAGTACAGAGTGAAGGAAAATCAGTTCTCATGGAAGGTTATTAAAGCATACAGGAACAGCATTTATCTGTTGTGATGGTGCATGCATCATGAACAGATTTAAATAGCCGTTTTCTTAACTTTTGCTCCAGATTCACTCACATACTGAACACAGATGGCAGTGAGCATGTATATAAGAGGCAGCATAACCTTTGGAAGCAACTTGGCTAATGCTGAACTGTTTATAAGACATGCATGTATTACTGCTTTGCATCAAACATAAATTCTATTTGAAAGTGGGTATTAAAATCTCCATTTTAGTGTATTATAATGAATATTAAAATGGTGAATTTAACATGACACTGAGGTTATTGGGGATATTTGATAAATGTTTTAGCCAGTGGCACAGAAAGCCTGGTGGGGCACATTAAACCCTAACATGCGAAGTACTTGTTCAGTTAATCCAAATACAAATGCACCTCGTCAATTAAATCATAAACGGCATTGATATAACAGGAACAGAAGTATGCGGAAGAAGAAACAAATGTGTGGCGTTATCAATAACAGCACTTGAACTTACAGAACTGGTATATCACTCTGTTATACTGCATCGAGTTTCAAATCCAAACTTCTTAAGCAGAAAATGATCATGTCATGTTATAACACCAAAAGTAATGTTTCAGTGCAGGGAAACCCACTGCTTTAAGGTCTTTAGCTTACTTTCAAAGCTGCTTTGTAATAATGCTAAATCGACTCACCAGTGAAGTTTACTGCTTGTAAAGAAGAGGTGCACACAGTCTTTCATCTGGGCACATTTGTCATTCATTTTTCTGTCAGAGTCCACCAATTTATGCATGAATCCAAGAATGTGAAGGTCAATGGCACCTTTATGGGTGGCATCAATCTGCTATGTCCACTATACTAGTCCTTCTAAGCAAGCATAATCTAACGGCATTTTCCACATGCACCATGTGCCACTGCCAGAAAGATGCTTTAGCTCCTTGAATCCTGAGGTGATCCAAGCAGTGTCCCCTCCAGAGAGCAGGACAGGAAAGCAGCAGAGGAACTTTCTGGCAACACTTGGGATTATCTGTGTTTTTATTTTGAACCGCTCGGGACTGAAGGAGCAGTGTCGTTAAAATCAAACGTTAATCTCTAATTTTTGCTCTAATTGCTAGATGTTAAATCTAATTCTTGATAAGTTGTCCACTTGTTTTAATGTATTACCCTGCTAGTGGTGGCTAACTTAACAGGTAGCTAGTTGAAAAGACCAATGACAACATCTTGCCTTATGTCAAATCAATTAGCAGTACATTTCATTGGCTGCTGTCAGCATGCGGCCATCTGGCTCCACAGCTCCTTACTGAAAGCACGTTGAACAGGCTCATACAGTTTGCAGCTGCTTGCTTGCTTAAACAAAAGCTATGGAACCAGCCCCAGGCACAGCAAAGAAGTGTAGAAGTAGTCTTGACTTTGATGCAACAGCTATACCAAGATATTTGGAATGCATGACAGTGCTACTGTTGCTGTGTTATAAATGCACAATAATATTAGTTAGCTGTGAAGAAAGATATATATTGTTGGATCAAATTAGTGATCATGTTGTACAATGCTTAGTAACAACATCTGGTGGGACTTAGCCTCAGTGGCCCCTAAGGTAGAGATGCAATAAGTTTTTTTAGCGTTTGAAATCTGAAGGGTTAACATGTTTTTTTAATGTGTTTATAGCACACAGCCTGCTTTTTGTAGTGCCTCTCTACTTTTATCAATTACTGAAATTCACCTATTCGTGCACACACACACACACACACACACACACATACACACACGTGTACAGTGCTTTTATTGTGTGAATATGTAATGCTTCACATTCTGCATACACCAGTGGCACAACAGGGGTGGTGCTGAGTGGTTCAGTATCTTGCCCAAGGACACTTTGATATGTGAACTAAAGAAAGTGTCCAGTTAGTGGATGTACTGCTCTGCGTCTTGAGCCACAGCCAACTCAGTATTTTCCATGATAGTCTTTGCCTATATCACTGTCCTAATCTAAAAGATACTGACCTACAGCAACCAAAAACAAAGAAACTCCATCAGTCCTGACATTTGAGAAGCTGAAACTTCCTCTTGTTAATTAATGAGTTAAACTGAAACTGTGCAAAAATTCAAAAATTAAACATCAAACAATTATTTAGCACCCAGAATTTTTGTTTTACACATTTAGTTGATATTAGCATTGTTGATTTGTTACATCGAGACTTTTACAGGAAACAAGCACTTGCTGTTTCAAGATCAAGTCTGAGACTTTGCACTGTCCCTTCAGTGAAGCTGGAGAAGCATTAACCCAAATACAGTCCAATGCTCACTTCTTATGCAACCCCCTCTTCTGAGTAGGGCAGCATAGCCCAGGGTTTGATGCTTCCTATACAAGCAGAGTCAGGCTGAACTGAAAAGACAAGCCTTCAGAGATACACAGAGAAAACAACTTCACTAAAGGATGTGTAGAAGTAAAAGCCACAGCATTCATTGGCTGTGACCCCTCAGGCCATCTGACTTCAGCGTCTGAGGTTGATTGTGCAAGCAGCCGTGCACCAACTCAACTGAAAAAGCTAAAGAGCTTTGGTCATTCAAAAGGATTTGTATTTCTCCTTTGCACTGGACTTGTGGTTTATGTAAGAGAGAGACTGGCGATCGAGGCGAACGACGTCAGGGATCTTTGATAGATATGGAGTGACTTGAGGGATGAATTACCGAACAAAAAGTAATCAAGAGACTCAAACAAAGAATGGCTTAACAGGTCAAGATGACTTAACTGCATCATCATGCATCATCAGTCTGTTTGGTCATGTAACAGCACACATTATTTGCGTTATATTTCTCTTAGGTTGGTACTTTATTTAGCCCCTGCTTCCCATTTAAACATATGACTAAGATCATCAACATCATTTAAAATGAAGGAAAATTAAAGGTTGACCTACACTCGATTTATATTTAGCTCAGAGCAACCAGCAGTTCAGTAAAATAAAATAAAATCTCTCTCATTTTAATAGGCTTTGTAATTAAACACATTCACAGCGTTGTGTAAGATGTTCCTTTACTGCAGCTGAAAGTTTACTGAGCTCAGCAGCAGCAGCCTTTCTTCCACTGAGACAGCGGGTTTTCGAGTCCCCTCAGCAGAGATAATTGTGAACGGAGACCAAGAGAGCAGAATACATTAGCCTAAACACCTCTGTGTTGTGGAGACATGTTATTTATTAATGTGTGAACTGGAACCAAAGCTTAAAGTTCTTACGGAAACACTTCCAGAACCGTCCTTGCTCTTTTTTCCCCTGCACCACAGCTGTATTTTTGGACCTCCGCTTCCTATTACAACATTTTTAATCACTAGTTTACATATCTGCAGGTTACATTTCCGCCACAGCTGGCAGATACAGACGTGCTGGCAAAGAGCCCCCCTCGGGTTGCGCAACTTGGGTCCCACTCTGGCACAGAGCGAGGTCAGACAGAGGGACACAGACTGTATAATGTAATCCTCACAGGATTGCCTACTCAGTTTATACAATTAGTTTGTGCAAAGATGTGACTCAGTAATTCTTTTCGATGTTTCACCAGTTTGTGTTCATGAATTTACATACGGATTAGAGCTGAAACAAGTAGTTGATAATTAATTAAAAGAGGATTTATTAGGGCAAAATGTTTAATGGTCTGTTTTCTGAGAAATTGCATGTCTAGGTTAGTACAACAGCCTAACTCATTTTGAGAAATTCCTTTTGAACTGGAAAGGTTCTTTGTTGCAGCTACATTTAGGAACTTATAGATCTTGGTTAAAAATCTTCCTGGTGTTGGAGATTCTGCTCTGCAATGAACTCCTTCTAGTGTGATTGATGTTGAAAAGGTGACTCTCTGGAAAACAGTTGGTATGTACTCAATTCAATATGTATTGCTTATCCAGGTCTGCGTCACATGGGCAGCAGTCTAAGCAGGCATCCTCCAGCTCTTCTGGGAGGACACTGAGGTATCCCTCATAATCTCTCCAGTCCTTAGAACACATCACCTAATAGGCATTCATTCAGGAGGCATCCTAATCAGATGCCTGAACTACCCCAGCTCCTTTCAGTGTTGAGGAGTGGGGCTCTTTTCTGAGTCCCTATAAATGAGCCCAGACACCCTTCAGAGGAAGCTCATTTCTGCTGCTTGTGTCTGCTATCTCATTCTTTGAGTCACTAAACACATCTTGTGTCCATAGGTGAAATAGGAACATAAGTTGACCAGCAAATCAAAAACTTTGCCTTCACACTTAGTTCTTTCTTCACCAAAACACACTACTACAAAATCTGTATCTCTACAGATGATGCACCAATCCATCTGTCAATCTCCACTGTTCCTCCACTCATGAACTAGACCCAAAGATATTTGAACTTGTCCACGTGGGGCAGCATCACCCCCCTCCACCCTTTTCCAGCTGAGAACCATGGCCTTGGACTTGGCGGTAATAATTCTCATTCCTGCTGCTTTGTATTCGGCTGCAAACAGCCTCAGTGCAAGCTGGAGGTTGTTACTTGATGAAGCCAGAGGAGATGGTCTCTCAAGGCCACCAAACTGGAGGGCTATGGACTACCACCAACTGTATAAATCAGAATAGTTCTAATACTTAAAATAAAAATACAAAACATTTGTTTATCAAGATTTCAAATTTGAATAGCTTTGTTAGTAAAACCTAGAGAAATATTACATGCAGAATTTCTCACAATTTTCTGACATGTCATAGACCCACCCATAGCAACTCTAACACTACGTTCCCACTGCAGGCAATTCCCATTTTTTGCAGAGATGCGCTTTTTTTGCGTGGTCGTTCACATTATAATTTAAATGCGACTGCCATCAGACTCCAGGGTGAACAGTCTCCAGCCCTGAAGTGACGCGCATATGTAGAAGAAAGCGTGATGTCACACGCAGCACGGTGTCAGCATGTGAGGAAAACTTCACTTTCTTTCCACTGACTAGCTCTATCAACACTATCTATTTTGATCTTGTCCCGTCGCGCCTACTCCAATGCAGAATTATGATGTCTGTCCTACGTCAATGGCGTAAAAGTCGGATGAAATGCAACATGACCGTTGAGACTGAGGACACTTTCAAAAATATCCAATTTAGGACCACATATTGAAGTGGCCTGAATCCGATTTTAAAAAAGCTGATCTGGGTCACTTTTGCCTGCAGTGGGAATGCAGTGTAAGAGCTCGATAAACTGTACTATTCTTCTGACTTAAAGCTTGATTTGTGGTACTGCCTTAAATCAAGCCCATATAGTATAGCCCAATATGCACCTTACCATAAATCTAAGTGCACACTGCAGTGATGTCGACCTCAACAACTGTGACAGGTCTGTTTGGTGGTAATATGCAGTGTAAACACAGTATATTGATTGCTACAAGGATGAAATTTATGTGAGGCAAAATAAAAAAACCATAATTGAATCTCATGTTCTCATTGTACTAATGCAGACACGTCATTTTCAAAGCTCTGGCAATTTGCGTAGAGACTCAGCTGATTCGAAAGTCTTGTAGTTTCCTGTGTTTCAATAAAAATAACTTGTTGAAGATTTATTAGATCGAAGTCCATCATGAACAGCTCAGTTTCGCACATGATGGGAAAGCAATGCAGATACATTAGCGCACAAGTATAAATACAAAGCATGGCGTTGCCTCTACAGGCTCTGGGGATCAATACAGGACTATAAATCAAATCTACGCTTTTGTGATTTTCTTATTCTTCTTCTTCTTCTTTCGGCTGCTCCCATCGGGGTTCACCACAATGGATCATCTGCCTCCATCTCACACTATCCCTTGCATCTACTTCCCTCACACCAACCCTCTGCATGTCCCAACTTGCGCTGTTCCTCTGAGGTACTCATTTCTAATCCTGTCCATCCAGGTCACTCCCAGCGAAAATCTCAACATCTTCAATTCTGCCACCTCCAGCTCCACCTCCTGTCTTTTCATCAGTGCGACCGTCTCCAGACCATATAACATGGCAGGCCTCACTACCATCTTGCAATCCTTCCCTTTCAGCCTCTGTGATCAACAGTCAATATTTCAGAACTTCTGGTGTAGCCAAAGAGTATCTTAGTCAAGACTTCTTATGTCTGCTTTCATTTAGTAAATGCAGCTAAATGAAAAAGAAGCAAATAAAAATCTAAATTGTTCAGATGATAGTTGGTGGTTTCAAGATGGTACATGTGGTCCCTCATTTGCTCTCTAAGTGGACTGTTTCCCTGCAGCATGCTCCAAATTGAATAACAAATACCACAGACAGTATAAAACATGCGAAGTGCAGCCACCATGGAGTTGTCTTAAATGCGTAATTTTAATGACCAGCCAAAAAAAAGGTTGCTAAAAGACTTAGGGTCCAATTAAAGTCTTTAGAAAAATGGTCCTCCACCTCAGTGAGTGCTTTCCTGATGACTTCACAGACTCGGCCGCAATTTTATTTTGGGTCCTGCTGAATAAACATGAAGTCCATTTTGTAAATTATGGTCATTCTAAGAGTAAAAAAGGAAGAACTAACAAAATATATAAGATAAAAGGGAAAATGTCACGTGTGCTGTCAAATTGGTGAAGATATTTTCTTTGAGTACATTTTGTTTATTTGCAGGGGGGTTTTAAGCTCTAGTACATTACGATCTCAATAATGACATCACTAACTGAATTAGAATATGATACAAGAAAAGTATTTGTAACGCTGATTTTATACTTTTCCACAGCATATTTGTGAAGTTAGTCTTTGAAAAACATGCAGTCCTCTCAGCACTCACACAGCAGCATCAGTGTTGTTTAGCTAAACAGTCAACTTTCTCATTGAATGTTGGATAATGCAATATAAATGAATGATATAAAATGACTGGTAATCTGAACTCAAATGTCTGGTACAAAAGGTGGATCATACTGGGCTGAGTGCTGAGCAGTAGCCTTTGTAAGCAACTAAAAGGTCCTCAAAATCAATACTTTCATGGGAGAACTAAAAGTTTGTACTGCATGCAAACTGCAGTTCAAAGAAAGAGAACAAAATACGACATGACTCAGAGGATGTATGCCGTGTGATTCATGTCTGTGGCCTACACCAGTAAAACCATTCCTGTTTCAGGGGTCGCCTCATTGGTTGTTGATTTTATTAAAACCAAGGCAGCTGAAACTGATTTTTAAAAACCCTCTGCTACTTAACTGACCAGATCAATATCCCAGAAGTTTAACTGTCTTGATGCTATACTCTGATTAAAAAGGCTTCCTTTAAATTTTTTTGAGCAGTCTA
Source organism: Etroplus canarensis (assembly GCA_015106775.1). Taxonomy (NCBI): domain Eukaryota; kingdom Metazoa; phylum Chordata; class Actinopteri; order Cichliformes; family Cichlidae; genus Etroplus; species Etroplus canarensis. The sequence goes on along the minus strand of VUQH01070951.1, from coordinate 5,234 downwards.
TTTAATTTAACCACCGTTCATGTCATGGTATGATATAGCGCTGAAGAATTTCTGTTCTAGCTGTTGTAGCTGGCCAAACCCTCTGCACACTGATAAAAACAAACTGTCAAAAATGTAACAGCCACCCCACTAATGGTTAAAAAACAACCATAAAAACCATTTTCTTACTGTGCAACCTAACACTTGTGTTCTACTGTCATTTTAAAAGAAAATACAGAATACTTTATTTTTGCACATAAAACATTTAAGGTGACAGAGTAAAGTAAAAGAGAGAAAGCTAGCGAGAAGGGATTGGGGTGCAAAGAAGGAGGGATTAGAGCAAACTTTGGGGAGATGGAGGAGAGGTACAGGGATATTAGACACTTTTGAGAAAACTGGGGTAAGAGTAGGAGAGCGTGTTCGTTCGTTAGAGTGAAGCGTTATATAAGAGTTATGCATGCAACATTCAACCACAATCATGAAAATTAATGTTTTTAAAATGCATTAAACATATTTGAACTTTTATGTGTACATTGTTTTTTTTACTGCTTAGCAAACTTTTTCACCAAAACTTCCTTTTCAGGCTGTAAGACTGAGAAAAATATTCAGTTTAAATTGAAGCTAAAAGTTGCCATTGAGCTGTTAGCAGGGGACACCATAATTAACAAGACAAAAAAATTGTGAAGTAGGTCAAGACTGACATGATCAGTTCAGCTAGAGCCATGGTGTAACCTGAGCCACCTGTAGGTTACATAGAAAATATTCAAACTAATCATGTCTGTGTGTTTCCTGAGAACAGCTTTTTAAGCATGCTCCCACCTCTGAGTGGGTCATATCTGTTTGTTCCTGGGTTACTGTTTTGCATACTGGTTAACCTGGTTTGCCAGCTTATACTACAACCAGAAACGAAAGCTGCAGGTTACATGACCTCGTTTTACTACTTTTCTTGAACCACCACGAATGCTTGGAACTCCTTAAATACTTTAAAGGTTTCCCTTCAGGCACTTCTGAACTTGTGATAGGCATTTTAGATGCACAGTTTACTCAGGAGGCCTTTAGGTCTGGTCGTGAGCCTCACATGATGAAAGATGGCAAACAAAAGGCACATTCTGATATCGGAAAAGTTTCGTACATTGTGCTGGCACCTCCTCAGCTATCTTGACTGTGTAGTACTAATGTGACGGCACATGCTTCCCACCTTACATTTTATGTTCACTGACAGGGTGAAGTGAGGGTTTGCCATAGGAGAGAGCAATTTCAATTTTCAAATCAATTTGATTTATATAGCACCACAAAAGTCGCTTCAAGGCGCTTTACACTGTAAGGTAAAGACCCTTCAGTATTAGAGAGAAGAACCCAACAATCAGATGATCCCCTATGAGCAAGCACTTTGCGACTGGGGGAAGGAAGAACCCTCTCTTAACAGGAAGAGACCTCCAGCAAAACCAGGCTCAGGGAGGGGCAGCCATCTGCCTCCACTGGTTGGAAGTGAGGGGAAAGAGAAGAGAGAAAGGAGAGCAAAGACAGACACAGACTATGGGAAAGAGAAGACATTTAATAATGTTATTTAATTTTAAGAAAAACAAAACAAAACTTAAGAAATGTTGAAAGACTGTATAGTCTTGCAAAAGTTTATACAGCAGTATGCATATAAAGTTATAGATTATAGACTGTAGATTATAAACAGTATGTACACTGGCTGAATTTATTAAACTGTAATATTTATTTATGACATTTGTCATTTGTTGGACATGTCCTTGCCCTTCATACTCATTAACATCTTTAATTAAAAGCACATCTTTCTCATGCACTTCTCGTGAGGTGAATTTATTAGCCTGGGTTTTTTAATTGTTACTGTTCTGGAACATCCTTTCAAAAGCAAATTATGCATTTGTTAAAGTAAGCCTTTTAAAATGTCAAGTACTCTCAAATCTTTGATCAGTACATGTGGGCTAGACTGCATTAATCAGTTGTTATAGAGAGAGTTCAGTTAAGCAGTCAGAGAAAAGCAAAACTTTAAACATACATTATTTTTAACAAGGGAGAGCAACCCTGGTGGATGTAATGCTTTAATAGCTGAGCTAGACCTTTAAAGGAGAGTTTGACGTTTTGGGAAATTCTCCTTCATTTTGTTGGAGGACTTTGATGAAAGCGCTGTAGCTTCATAGCAAACTCTCACTTTGCTATGAAGCCACACCTTTCATTTCAGCTGCGTGTAAAGACATGCTGTGAATATACATCTGCTGATGCCTCATTTTGGGCAATCAACAGTGATAATCCGGGGATCTTTGGGTATTTTAGGTCTGTCAGCATCGTACATTCTCCTCCAGGCACCTGGGTTGATCAGACCACCGCATGCTTCCAGACAGCTAGATAATCTGACCCATGGCTCTCCTCTTCTGAGCCACAGCAATCTTGAGGCTCTCTCTGCCACTGAAATGATGCTGCAGATGGCTTACCACTTCCTCTCTTCTTTGATGTCCAAACTGCTGAAGGCTCTAGCAACACAATGGATCACTACTGCATCCGTCATTCACTGGGAGAACCCACTCTATCCCAACTTCTGACAGCTGCCGACCAGTTCTGTGTACTTGAAGAGCTTCCTTTCGAGTGTTCATCCAAGTGATCTTCCCATGGGACTGTTGGATCCAGCAGCACTATTTGTATGGTGGATTCAGACACAAGGATATGTCTGGTCACAAGGTGGTGGGTGCAATGTAGCTGGGCAGCTTCAGCTGCCAGTAGCTACCAGTCTCTTGCTGAAGTCTTGATTCCTGCAGGTGAGGATTTCTTGGCTGAATTAGGCTACTCTCCAGCTCTGACAAATGAGATGGTCATCTTGGAGGGTCAGCACCAGTTCCCCTGTACAAGTTCTGTGCTGACTGCTTTAGCAATGGTCTTCAGAACCTGAGTGTGTCTCCATCAATACGTCCCTCTCTATGTGTCCTTTTACAGTTTCTGAGGACGTGCTCTAGGATTCCTTACTTGGTATACAGTTGGCATACTGGAGACTCTGCTGTGCTCCAAGAGTACAGAAACATGTCATATATTACCTGGATGAGAAATATGATGTGGTGAGGCTCAGCTTTCCAGAGCTCAGACCAAGTCACTTTTCTCTCAGCTGCATTCTTCTGTCAAGTCCTAGCTACCTGCTGCTTCATTCTTACTGCCTTGTAGGATTTCATCTCTTCCACTGCTGCTCTCACCTCCTCCTGTACTAGGTGGTGCCCTTCCTCCCTTCTAATGGTGTTTATTTGGGGAGTTAGAAAAAATCCTACCCTGCCTCCACCTGAAGTGACCACACTGACAAGCACTGTGTGACACAGCCATACCTCTGCTTTCTGAACCACATCCTCTGCCCTGGACTTCCTGCCAGCCCTCAATTGGGCCCTTACATTGGCCACCATTGAATCACTTGGATCTCTGTACTGTATCACTTCTCTGGCTCTTGTTATGTTGAATTTTTCCTCCACCAGCCCCTTCAAAATCAACTGCCAGCCTGGGACTGAATCTATGGCAACTGTGAGGTCATCCACAAATGCCCTGATGAGTCGTTGCCTTTAGGCAGATTTCATTCTGGCCTTCTGCACTCTGGCTGCAGATTTCATGAGCATTTTCATGGAAATACAAAAGAGCTGGTACAACCTGTATGGATTCCAATCTCTATCATGTGCCAGCTCAATGTTATTGCTCTGGAAGAAATTCTTAGTGCTTATTCTGAAATTGTTGTGATCAGTTCTGGGATCCTGTTGGGGACATGCTATTTAGTCTTTGTAACCTACAGTAGCTTGCGGGGAATATATCCATAAGCTTTTGCCAAGTTGAGCCACAACATGACCTCTATCTCTGTATTTTCTGACCTCCCTAATGAGCTGTGTCACCTCACCAGTGTGAGTGCCTGGCATCCCTAAAATGCCACCATTCTGGACTGATCTGTCTATGTAAGTGTTCTTTGCCAGGTAGGTGTGTCAGTACTGAAGAAGACATTTTCCTTGAAACACAGCAGATAAATGATGCAGAACTAGATCCAAGTCTCTAGGAGTCTTCCTCCTTTGGGGTCCATATCCCTTCAAACAAACAAAACAGCTTTATCTATCCCCAGCTGGGGAAATTCAAACCACCAACACTCATACCGATAGAATGCACACACAAGGGTGGGCAAAAGGATGTTGCACTCTCCCAACTCCTGCTTTCTTTCTGGGTTGCTGTATGTGTGCCTCAGACATTAATCTGTTTCTTCCTATGAGTAGACAAGCTTCTCATTATGGTTCCCATGAATGGTTGATGATAAATGCTGTACATTTCCAGGCTCTTCTGCTCGGCCATTCAGCAAGATGGAAAACTCCGATTTTCCTGCAAGGGATACACTGGGCCAAGTCAATACAGTCTTCTTCTCATGCCTCTTAGTATTGGGTCTTCAGTGCTGTAATCTCCTGCCTGAAGTTGTTGATCCTCACCGTTTTATGCTTCCTTGTGTAGGATGTTCCAGAGCCTTTCTTTTCCTCTTCTCCAGACCATTCAGTGGTAGTACAGACAGTGATAGTGGTCATGGCTTTTAGCTTCCCATTGACCTTTCCATTCCCTGCTGCCTCTAGAATTTGTTCATCACTATCAAACTGTTTTCACAATGCCGTCATGTTTACTGTAGGCCACCGTCTGTTAGACTTGATGCTAGAAGGCTTGGTTTACAGCAGTTGGAGGTTCTAGGTACTACTAGGTGACTGTAGGCTGGGTTTCTCCTGTGTCTCACCAGGTTGGACATCTGTGCATTGTGCTCTTTCTGCTCCACCCAGATAATTCACCCTTGCTTGGTGGATCTTCCAGTTGTGACTGCTTTTTCATATTTGCCACATACACACTGCTCGGAGAAACAGCTAGTTTTGTCAAAAGGTAACAGAGTCCATTGTTAACCAGCATCTCTAAAGTTATTTAATAATGACTGGTTCTACAAAATGTTGAATTGTTCCTTTATGAACTATAAGTTAAATAAACTGAAAACAAAACAGCATTTGAGTTCAGTAATGGACTTAAAATTAGCTACATTTTTGAACTTCATAAGAAGGATTATCCTTCTTGGAGAATGAGAGAATGCCTGAGGAATGTCTTGGAGAATGAGAGAATGCCTGAGGAATGGAGAAGAAGTGCACTGGTACCAATCTTCAAGAATAAGGGTGATGTGCAGAGCTGCAGTAACTACAGAGGGATCAAGTTGATGAGCCATACCATGAAGATATGGGAGAGGGTTGTTGAAGCTA
>VUQH01070950.1:0-15122 GCA_015106775.1 Etroplus canarensis | reverse complement strand
TGTTTAACATTATTTTTGCTCGTTTTATTTAATTCTTTGGCTTACCTGTGCAGGTGAATCATCCACTAATGGGGAAGAGGAACCAGCCCAGAAAAAGAAGCGAGATCAGCTCAACTATATCCAGTCAGAGGAGTTTCAGAAGATCCTGAATGCCAAATCCCGCCATGGGGTCGTACTTCAAGCGGTACGACAAACAGCATTTGACCTTAGCTACGTATGAATGAGCAAATTTTGTGCACATTCTTTATATTTCTTTATAAATCTCCTCTCTCACTGGGTCAGGCGGAGTACCAGCTGCAGGAGCGCTACTTCAATATTCTGGTCAAGAAGGAGCAGATGGAGGAGAAGATGAAGGGCATCAGAGAGATGAAATGTCGTGCTGTCACCTGTAAAAAAGTACTGAGCTGGAAGTTAAATTCACCAATGACTTTGGTGTGCTGTGCAGCCCCTGATTATCTCTCAGAAATGAGGAAAGTAAGCCTTTGTTTCTCTTATGCTCTTCCAGTGTAGTTACACCTACTTCAAGCCGGCTGACCGTTGTGTGGAGGAGAACCATGATCTGCGGTGGCACGACGCTGTGAAACGTTTCTTCAAATGCCCCTGTGGACAGAGATCCATCGCTCTGGACAGACTGCCACACAAACACTGCAGGTAACACTGGCTTTTTTTTTTGGCATGGTTGTTGGTGCTAAGCAGGCTGGTTTGAGTATTTCAGAAGCTGCTGATCTACTGGGATTTTCCTGCACAACCATCTGTAGGGTTCATAGAGAATGATCCAAAAAAGGGAAAATATACAGGGACTGGCAGTTCTCTGGGCCAAGATACCTGGTTGATGCCAGAGGTTAGAGGAGAATGACCAGACTGCTTCAGGATGATAAGGCAGCGGTTGCTCTAACAACTACTTCTCATCAAGGTATGCAGAAGAGCATCTCTGAATGAAAATACGCTGAACCTTGAAGCATATGGTCAACAGCAGCAGAAGACCGCACCAGGTGCTGCTTATGTCAGATAAGAACAGGAAACTGAGGCTGCAGCATGCACAGGCTCAACAAAATCAGACAATAGAAGACTGGAAAAATGTTGCCTGGTCTGATGAGTCTCGAATTTCAGCTGCAACATTCAGATGGTAGGGTCAGAATTTGGTATAAACAACATGAACGCATGGATCCATCCTGCTTTGTATCAGTAATTCAGGCTGCTGGTGGTGTAATGGTGTGGGGGATATTTTCTTGGCACACTTTGGGCCTAAGTGAGCATTTTTGCTGACCATGTCCATCCCTTTATGACCACCCTGAACCCATCTTACCTGATGGCTGCTTCCAGGAGGATAGCACACCATGTCACAAAGCTCAGATCATTTCATACTGCTTTCTTGAACATGACCACTAGTTCACTGGTCTCAAATGGCCTCCACAGTCACCAGATCTCAGCCCAGGTTGGGACGTGGTAGAACAGGATATTCACGTTATCGATGTGCAGCTAATAAATCTCCAGCAACTGTAGGATGCTGTCATGTCAGCGTGGACCAAAATATCTGGGGAATGTTTCCAGCACCTTGATGAAGAATAAAGGCAATTCTGAGGGCAAAAGGGATCCAGCCTGGTACTGGCATGGTGTACTTAATTATGTGGCCAGTGAGTGTATATCAGTTGTAGCTGGACTGTATGACTTGTCAACTAATTTCTCTAGTAATAGCTGTCATTTTGCCTTTTCAGCAACTGCGGTCTGTTTAAATGGGAACGTGATGGGATGCTTAAGGTAAATTGTCAAAGATTACTCATTTAAAAGAAAAAGCAACATCTCATTGTGAAAGAAAGAGAAGATGATCTCACCCTCGATGTTTGATTGCAGGAGAAAACTGGACCTAAGATCGGTGGAGAGCTCCTCCTGCCTCGAGGAGAGGAGCATGCCAAGTTCCTCAACAGCATGAAGTGATTTCTTGTTGTCGAGGGAGCAACATTTTTATTTTTATGTTTATAATTTAAGCCTGTAGTAGCATTTTTACATGTGTATCCACTGTTTTTAATATCTGACATAATTTAGATTTTATTATGTGATGATATCATATAGGCTGGAAATTAGCTGATTAAAGCAGTCATTTACAATCCTTCACGTCTGATGTCTATTTCCTAAAACCCTGAAAGCAATTCTTCACCAACAGTAGGATATTTGGTTTGTGGTTACTGAACTGTTCTCCTGTATCGCCACACAAACACCCTCTAACACACTCCATGTGTGAGTGCCACATGTGTTGGAGCCAGGTGGCACTCATTCAAATCTCTGGGCCAGTCCACACTGCTTTAAAGGTCTGAGGTGGAATCACAGGACAGAGATAAAATAAGCTCTTTGGGTTTGAAGCTGTGTGATTAGCAAGTGCAGAGTGCCATGCCACATCATTTTGAGGCTTTCGTTTTTGCTCATTATCCTGGTGCTGCATTCATCCTTCCTGCTCCGTGCTCCTCCTCCTGTCCACGCTGCCCGCTTTCTGTCTAATATTTTATATTATTCCACTCTGGAATGTGAGATCTGTTTCAGACTGATGATTTCTGCAGCTCACCTCTTCTTTTTATTCCAAGCCACCTCCCTCCCTTTAAAATACTTGAAATACCAGACGGCGGAAGTGTGGGGTAAGTTCATCATTGGAAACTCATCCTTTGTGTTTCTTTGCAAAAATAAGTCTAGTCAAACCAGTCAGTTGTGTACGTTGAAGGTGGATTTATTGCTGCTAATACAGTACCTCAGGCACATGTGCAGGTTGCATTATATAGCTTCAATGTACATATAAAAGACAGTAAAAAAACAAGCATGCAGAACTTTAAGCTTACAATACAAAAACTGGTCTTTACAGTTTCTTGTGAAATATATTGCACTGTTTAGGTCATATAAAAAAAGACTAAAAGAAAATCTTGTAGATCAAACTGGGACAAGTACAGAAACAATTTCTTATGACAGTCAGACTGTCACCTTCATTACAGGGTAAAGGTGGAGGCAGTGAGAGCTGCTGATGCCCAGCTTTCCTCGTGACAGAGCACGCTCAGTGGTAGTAGTAGTACTGGTAGCGAGGATAGCGACCATCGTAGTTATACTCGCGCATCTGCTCGTAAGTCTCCATCGATCTCTCATTAACCTCTGTTAAAAAAAAGCTTAATTAATACAGCTGTAATCCATATTTTTATACAATAACTGATTACACAAGTACCTTTGTTGTGAATGAGGTCTAGCTTCCTGCTAAACTTAATTTTTAAGTTCTTAGCTCTACAGAGCTTTGTAACATCTTTAGTTTTCAAATATGCACTGTATATAAAAGATGGCCATAGCCACCATGACAGTGCCCATGGGTTTTTGCCCATTTTGAAGCCTTAACTTGACCATCTTTGAGGCATACAGAAGCAACTGGTCAATCACACAGTGGCCCTGCCCTAAAGCATACCCTGCTTTATCATCTATTGTTTCCCTGCATGGGACTGTAATTTAAATAATTTTTTGACTTAGTGATTAAGATCATAAACCCAAAATGGAAGTATTTGCTCAGGATGTATACTTGCACATAAGCACGCTGCTTTTTACAGCCTGAAGAGATCCACCCAGCTGGTCTTTAGAAAGAAAGATTTAAAATAGTTTTGTATTGGTATCTCTTTTTTTGAACCCCTTTTTATATACAGCGTACGTTTCTAACATAACATTACTGTTGTAGGTCACTCTAACAAGGCAGGAGGTAGTTTGTTTAAAAACTGTTAAACACAGTTAAACTCAGACTTAGTAGCTGTTATCAGTTGGTGGTGAATATGGGGGTCATATGGTGCCTAAAGAGCAAAATGTTTCAATCTATTAATGAGCATGAATAAAGCAGACTTGAAAAGCTACAAAATCTGTCAAATAGCTTGAAATGTGAAAAATTTTGTCATTATCAGAGTTGCTTTAAATTACTTGCATTTCAATGTAGGCTAGTACTATCAAAGCCACAGGAATATATTTCTAAAAGACCTATTTACATGGAGTAAACACCCTTTTTATTACTTCCCAGGATACAATGCTCAGTTGTTGCTTTTGCTCTTTTAACTACAATATCAACTACAACCCCAATTCCAAAAAGGTTGGGACAAAGGCTGGGATAGAAATGCAAGGCAAGCATTTGCAAATCTCATAAACTGATGTTTTATTCACATAAGAACATAGAAGACATATTAAATGTTGAAAGGGAAACTTTTTATTATTTCATGAAAAATGCTAGCTCATCTTGAATTTGATGGCAGCAACACATCTCCAAAAAGTTGAAATAAAAAATGGAAAAGTAAGTGGTGCTAAAAAGAAACAGCTGGAGGAACATGTTGCAACTAATTAAGTTAACTGGCAATTGGCCAGTAAATTGATTGGGTTTAAAAAGAGCACCTTAGAGAGGCAGAGCCTTTGAGAAGTAATGATGGGCAGAGGTTCAGCAATCTGCCAAAAAACTGTGGAGCAATCTGAGAATAATATTTCTCAAGCTTTGAATATTATATCATCTACAGTAGTTAATATAATCATAATATGAGTCCAAAAATCTGGCAACATCTCTGTGTGCAAGAGACACGGTTGGTGATCTCCGGGCCCTACACTGCAAACACGCATGATTCTGTCATGAAGATCACTGCATGGACTCACGAAAACTTCCAGAAACCATTTAACCATTGAAAGCCTGTGAACACAAAGGCAGTTCAAAGCTCTATCATGCAACATGATCAAGAAACACAACTGTCTTCTCTGAGCCAAAGCTCATTTAAAGCGGGCTGAGACAAAGTGTAAAACTGTTCTGTGGTCAGACAAAGCAAAATTTTAAACTCTTTTTAGAAATCATGGACCCCACATCCTCTGATTTAAAGAGGAGAGGGACCCCCCAGCTTGTTGTCAGCGCTCAGTTTAAAAACCTCTGTTGGCATGGGGGTGCATCAATGCCACTGGTACTGGCAACTTGCACACCTGGAAAGGTGCTATCAGTACTAAAAAGTATGTACAGGTTATAGAGCAACATATGCACCTCTCCAGACCACATCTTTTTCAGGGAAGGCCTTGCATATTTCAGCAAGACAATACCAGGCCAAATACTGAAGCTATTACAACAGCATGGCTTCATAGCAGAAGAGTCTGGGTGCCGCATTCGCCTGCCTGCAGACAAGATCTTTCACCAAATGAAAACATTTGGTGCATCATGAAGTGCAAAGTATGACAAAGAAGACCCAGGACTGTTGAGCAGCTGGAATCCTATAACAGACAAGAATGGGACAACATTGCTCTCCCAAAGGTCCAGCAGCTGGTCTCCTCAGTTCCCCAGATGTTTACAGACTTTTGTGAAAAGCAGAGGGGATGCTACACAGTGGTAAACACGGTCCTGTTCCAATTTTATGAGCCGCGTTGCTGCCATCAAATTGAAGATGAGCTAGTATTTTTCATGAAATAGTCAAATGTATCACTTTCAACACTGGATATGTTTTCTACATTCTTCTGTGAACAAAATATTAATTTATGAGATTAGCAGATTATCACACTGTGTTTTTATTGATATTTTACACAGCGTCCCAACCTTTGGAATATTTGGCTATATTTGACAAAACTAACAACAAAAATTTCACGAAAAGAAAATGGCTGGAAACTATTGTCAGTTATAAATAAAAGGCTAAATTTGCTAATTTACTTAAAAATAAAGGAATAAACAAGGTTTCACTTTTTGATTACTTTCCTTAATAATAAATAAAAGTAAATCATTATATGAACAAAACAACTAACCAAAATTTTTTATATAGGATAGAGAAATGTCAGCTCCTTGGCAATGGGGCTAAAAATAGATTTAGCTATTAAAATGTTTCTTCCATTCTTTATATTTAGCCAACTTGGTGTTAAATGTACCATAAAGTTCCAAAAATATCTTGAGACGAAAAAAGTCAGTGGAGAGCGTCTTGTTTTTATTTAGAACTCATCAACTCAAACCGTTGCACTGTTCCTGTTCCTCTATCTCTTACATATAAAACCCATCCACATCTTTATGGTTAGCAGTTCTTAGTTTAGAAACCATGACTGCAACTATATCACTACTGACAGATGACCGCAGGGAAGATTGTCAGCTTGGGATGGACCACAAATGGACACTTTGATTTGGTGTGCAGTCTCAGGCACTCCGCTGTGGTTCAGAGGCTCGTGGGCGCCAAAAGATCCAAACTAAATCTGTCCCTCAACGTGCTGCCGATTGAGCCCTCTCATGATGGATGACATTCAAGTAGCCTAAATGTCGGTTTTCCATAAGCGTGAGCCCCTGTCGGCCGTCACAGCATGACCTAGGTCTCTTTTTACTGACCCAGTGCTTTTCATTAGGTGTCTCAAACCAGAGTGATGTTTCCATTTCTGGTTCTGTTTTTATTCAGTCAATCGCACTGATGGATGATCATTTTTCCAATTTTTTGTTTTTTTTTTCTTCATTATGGCTATTTAATGATTACACCTTCATCTCAAAGGATCGCAGTCTGCAGGCAGGCATTTGCCATTTAATTGAATGCACATTTCCGATGTTCATTAGCTCCATAGAGAACATAATAGGAGAAATGTGTTCCCCTGCTCTGTATTTCCTAAAATGACATGTGCTATTGTGGGAACTCAGCAGAATCACTTTCAATATAATAGGACTATGCTTAAGGGAACATATCAAATGGCTGGAGTCACAGAATTGCCAAATGGCTTAATGTTAATGTTAGGACCCTGTAACCATTAAGACACTGAAGAATTGAAACCAGGTGACTTCAGGTCTTACCGTCACGATCCTCCTCAAGATAGTGCTCGCGCTCGTTTCTTTGTTCCTCATTGTACTCCCTCCTCCGCTCACTGGCTTCCATTCGCACCTTCTGTTCGGCTTTTGGGGATGGGAAGACAAAGGTGAGATGAGAGCCGAGGTAAAAAGCTATTCACTTCCAGATTCACTGACAGAAGAAGCAGGTGCGGCCTGTTCTGTCTCAGCTACTGTCTGTTCAAAACTCTCCTAGTTTTCCACAACTTCCAAGATCCGATTCTGCTGTAGCCCTCTTCCACCACTTCTGCAATCATTCAGATTTGGTCAACAATTCCTATGATATGCAAATTAATTCATGTATTAGTAACATACTGAAAGTCTCTTAAGATTTACTAAATTGTGAAACTCGGCTTGGCGGCGTTTGGTAAATCTTGCCGGCAATCAAACAAAGGAAACCTATCTTATACCGCTTCCCTCTGGTCTTGGTCAAGCAAAAAATCCCCAAATATCTATCAAACACAAAAGGAAAAACATAAATTTCAAGATATCCCTATGCATAAAAGCCTTTATGTCATCTGACATGCTGTCTATTTTCTCTCAAGGGTACTGTCAGACAAAAGCCTACTTGTGACATATAGATCTAACATGACATGCTCAGTTTTTGACTCTGTTGCCTCATCCTCAGTCCTGTTTTGAAGCCTTGAGCTGAACGTTTTCACCATCGCCATGCCCGTGTTTTGAAACCAGACTTGACGAGCGAGAGGTTGCTCAGATTGTGAAACTGCACAAACTCTGGAAAATCCTCCTCTCTGAAACTTAGAATGATCAAAATTTACAAATTGGACTTTGTATTTGATTCAGCCTGACCCAAAACGAGTGACTGAGCCCATAAACTCATCAGTAAAGTGCTTACAGAGATCAAGTCCGTGGGCTGTTTTCCCATAGCATTCTAAAGGACTTGAAGTCTTTTTGCAACCACAAATGTCGCCCCTGGTGGCCATTAAACATGTCCATGTTGTCCTCCCTTTTCAGACCTGGAAGCTTGAGCGCGTCCATGTTTTATAGCCTATATGGTCATGTCTGGCTGTTTTGTAATAGGCCAGGAAGGGATGATGGTGCCTTTGTAGCTTGTTGGGCACCATGTTAACATTGGCCATCTTCTCCCAACAGTTGACACACTTGGTCTGTTTGCTGCTGACATCCCTGGTCCAGCTGAAGCCATGAAATAAATGTCTTTTGCAGTATTGTCTACTGTCTCCTCTTTTGTCAGGTGGTGGGTCATCTTCTGTGGTCATTAATTGTGGTTTGCACCACACAGTAAAGTGATCAGTTTTGCCACACTGTTAGTCAGGGCCTTTGATGTTTCACACTCATAAATCCCAGCATCCAGCAGCTGCCTAAACAAAAATGGCTAAACTGAGCTTTTCTTTGACAGACACTTATGATTGTGAAGTTTGTGCAATAATAAGATAAAGTATGGTTGGGATTTTGTGACAGCCATCTTATGACAACCATGTATTTATTTGTGACTGCTGCATGTCATTACATTTAGCCTTCTCTGTCTTATAGTCTGTTTCTCACACTGGCATGGCTGCACCTCCCTGAGCCAGGCTCTGCCGGAGGTCTCTTCGTGTTAAAAGGGAGTTCTTCCTTCCCACAGTTGGGTATTTCTCTCTAATATAGTAGGGTCTTTACCTTACAGTGTAAAGCAACTTGAGGCAACTTTTGTTGTGAATTGGTGCTATATGAATTGAACTGAACTGAACTGAACTGAATCCGGACTTGCCTCAAGGCAGGCCAACTGAGAATCCGGATATCGGGTATCAGGAGTTTCTGGAAAATATTTATCTTCAAATTTTGATAAATATCTAAAATACTGGGCGAATCGGTGCGGGTACCGGGCTGCTTCTGTATGGTTTAGACATGACTACCCTGTCAGTGTTCCGTCAAGGGTTACATTAATGCATACACACAGAGACCTGCATCCACTCTTCAAATGCATTTTGCCTCCAAATAGTCCAGTGATTTGAGGCTTGGCTTTATGAAAGCTGGCTTCTCTTATCTCTCTCTATTAATATTCAAGATCATATAAATCAATCATCTATTAGTAGTCCCTCTGGACCCTCTTTTTTTACTCACAGATTGTAGCTTTAAACTACTGAGCTGCTAAAATTTCTGTTCTTCCACCAATAAAATAAGCTCATGCTGTGAGTTCATTTTACAGCTGGAAATCCATTTGGTTTTTATTGGAGATGTTAGCAGCATGGGACGGGAATTAGTGTGCCGCTATGGTCCAGACATATTCTAATCTTAACTTTTTTAATCAAAGCATTCTGTTCATATGTAGAGCATCACTAGCTCAGCTGTAGACTCTCACTCTTTTTTTTGTCTCACTAGCATTTAGTCTACTTTTATTTCACAAAGAGCTCAAGTGACGCACCAACTAGAAGACTACAGCATGCAAATGCGATGGCTTGTCACAGAGTCTGTACAAGTGTACAGTCCTGTACAACTGTCCTCAAGGCCAAAGGGGAATTCATACAAAGCTAAAGAGAGCTGCTCTACAAATCATACCAGGTTTTGTAATCATCCGACATCTGTTGAAAATATTGCATATAAAATGCTGTATTGGCTGTTGTGCTGCAGCCTCATCCACCTCTACTTTACTTTTCTCTCGAAAGAAAAACATGTTTAAACACAGGCACAGAGCTGACTGGGATTCACACGGATTGAGCAGACATCAACCATTTTCCAAGACAAAGTTTATTTGTTCACAGCCAGGCGATCTCTTCACGCTCCAGTGGGGGGAAAGGGCCTTATGCCCAACAGCCTGTAGCTGGTGGCCTGCCTGCTCAGGGGCGTGCATGCTTTTCTGATAGGTTTTTCAGGAGAAAACGTATCAATCAACATTTTGAATCTGTGCACGTGGATTTAACGTGTGCTAGAGATGCTTATCATACTGATGTTTGGAGTGGAAGAGACTTAGAGGGGCGAGCCTGCTCCATTGTACCCTGTGACTCCTTCTGCAGCCTCCAGTGTGTGTGTGGTTGTGTGTGTGTGTGTGTGTGTGTGTGAGAGAGAGACTCACATTTGAGAGCTGCTGTTCTAAAGAACAGCACCTGCTTGAGTTTGTACTACTCTTCTAAAGTATCGCAGCTTGCATTCAAAGCAAAACGTCATCTTACAATTCTAAGCCACCAATCACACACACAAGTTTCTATGGGAGGTCAAACATGCCAAAAATATGATGATTTATGGTGTGGCCACAACATGCTTAAACAGGGTTAAGAAGAACTCGACCACACGTAACACCAAGTATAAATCAACACAACCCTCCTCCCATTCCCTAACCACACCAGCCACTCATGATCACGCTGATCCTCTACAGCACAATGGCAGACAAGTTAACCAGCAGACAGCATAAAACAATTTGTTTGTGGTGGGTAACAGGAGCCAGATACTGTTATCTTTCTTTTTACATGAATATGTAAAACAGACATTGGGCAGCCTACCTAGGCTCTCATAATATCGGACTGAGCGTCGACTGCGGCGTTTGAAAAAGCTGGAAGCGTCTGACTCGGGCATGAACACACGCCGTGCAGCACCTAAAGGTCAGAGGTTAGAAAGTCAAGGCCACATTAGAAATAATGTGTTATTAGAAGTAGTTAAAAGGGTTGAATTACCTTCAGCATCAGATGCTTTTGAGTCATCCCGTACTGCTGCACCTTCCACCAGACAGAAAACTAAGAGGGAGAAACAAATCTTTTTACCGTTTTAATGCTGTATGCTGCAGTCTTTTCATCCTATGTAGAGCTATCACAATATCAGATTTACACTACATGTTTATCATGGGCAAAAGAATTCACAATATAATTATCATGACATCTGTAGAAAATCTGTGCAAAAAAAATCAGTAAAATTATTAACTTTAAGGATTGTTTATTATGTCTTTTTTCTTTTTAAAAAAAATTAACTGCAATCAGAATACAACTGTCGTGAGGTGGAGAGCAAGTCTGTTAACTATAACAGAAAAAAAGATCACCGCCTGCTTTTTGTGGCTTCTTAGCTCATTTTTTCTCTTTTTGCATTTTTTCCAATTAAAAGGTTTAACAATGCTGTCTTTCAGAGTGACCCCACCAGTTACTGGTGCTGGATTATTAATGATAATATCATATGTGTATTATTAATATGACAGCAGTATTCAGTTTTTGGGAAATATAAAGTGCCAGTATGTTGTGATACCCCTAATCCCATTGTCAAATCAATATTGTATAATCATGTGGAAAAGAAAGTTTTTACAGGACTCTATGTGGTCATGTAAAAAACTAAGTACACCCATGATTCAATAGCTTATCAAAACCATCTTTTACAGCAGTAGCATTTTCTGTATGAGTTTACCAGTCTCACATCGTTGTGGAGGAATTTTGGCCCACAACTCTCTTAATGTCCTGCCCCAGCATTTTGATTGGGTTGAGGTCTGGACTGTGACTGGGCTATTGTAAGACCTTGATTTTTTATATTTCAATTCTGTTGGAGATTTGCTGCAGTGCATGGGGTTGTTGTCCTGTTGCACTTCCTAATTTTGGCCAAGTTTTAGTTATTGAACAGATACCCATTTGACTCTAGAATACTTTGGTATATGAAGGAGTTTGTGGTCCACCCAGTAACCGCAAGGGGCCCAGATACTGTTGCTACAAAAAAAAACAACCCAAATCATCACCCCTTCACCACCATGCTTGACAGCTCGTGTGTTGGTTTAATGCTGATATGCTTAGTTTGGTTTTCACCAAAGGTGGCATTATGCCGCTTTGGTCCCATCTGTCGAAAGGACATTGTTCCTACGCTGTATCCACACAAGCTATACTTGTTCAGTCTTCTTCTAACTGTTCTGTTATGAACTTTAAGGTTTGTACATTTGACACCTGTACAGTCTGAGACGTAGCTCTTGGGTTTTTGCAGTTTTCTGAGCATTGCAGGATCTGACTTGGGGGTTAATTTGCGGGCATGTCCACCCCTGGGAAGATTGTGTCATTGTGTTACCACACACCTGAATGCTCCAGACCAGCAAACTGCTTAAAGTTCTGCTTTTATAGAGGTGGTCACACTGGCTGAGCACCTGGCTTCCAGTGGAAGTAGTAAAAGAGTGCACACGCAGGACTGAATAGAAACCTGTGGAAAAATTGTTTTTCACGCGACTGTAGCTTCTTCTTACAATCCAGATTTTATTTTCTGATAATGAGAGAAATTGGAACTTGAGGCTTCATGCATGTATGGAAGTTTAATCATACCATAACTATCACTTTATAAATGATAAAACAGCATGTTTAAAATACAGCAGGGTGTGTAGCCTTATAATCCCTTCTACCAAATTTCAGCTTTTCATTATGTGAGTCTATAACAGCAAATCTTGAAAGTGAAATAAATATATGGTTCTAGCATGGTCACTCATGAATTGTTAGTATTTGGCAGTGGAGCTCCTCCTGTGGTGACTGAGAACATTGCTGTCAGCTCCACTGCGAGCACTTAAAGCAAACTGAAGGACAGGAAGAGGCACAGAAACAATAAAAGACTTTACACACAAAAACAGAGCTTTTATAGGGGCAGTTTTTCACAGTACCTGGAACCATAGCTTAGCTTAGAAAAATGTGAAAAGATTACACAACAAGGACTACAAATTCCATTTTATTGATTAGTAGTTTCTTCTTCTATGCTGGTATTTGGAGTAGCTGTCTTAAAATTTGTGCTGCCACACCCTGTTTTTCAGAAACTGACCTCCCACACTCACACCTCATAGTGTCCTCGGTTGAAATCACAACTGTTATTCCAGTCTTTGAATTAAAGAAAACATGTTTTTTTTTTTTTAGTTTGGATGCCCAAACAAATAGTATTTAACATTCCATGCTTGCCTGACTCAACTGAGAAAAACATTACTTAAAACCTGGATGTAAATCAGTGGGTCAATACAAGTGCGCATGTCATGTAATACTTTGTATCTATTTTTATTCTACCTCTGCAAAATTGATCCACAAAAATAATTTAAAAAAGCAAAATCACACACTAATTATGAATTCAAATAAAAAAATGATAAGTATGGAATTTACAAATTAAATTTCACATTCAGGAAAATTCTCAAAAGCAGCAAAATGCATCAAGCTTCCTATAGTAAAGGACAATATAATACATCAGTGCTTTATACCTTTGGAGCTTTTCTGAAGATGCTGAATTAAAAAGTAACCCCTCCCCTCCCCAAATGCCTCTCCCCACCTACCAAGACAAGATACTCACAGGTGACTATGAAGAGGGTGGTGAGCAAAGCCAGGATGAACGCTCGAGCCCAAGACATCTTCAGAGGGAAAAGCAAAATCTCCACTGGACTTAACAGCACACCTCACTGAGCTCAACTGAGTGAGGATAGAGAGAGATGAGGCAGGGAAGAGAGAAGGTGGGAGAGGTGTGGAGGGGAAGAAGGGAGTGGGAGGGGAAAGAAGGAGGTGAAGGCTGCTGGAATTTCAATTTCCCAGGGGAAGAGATGAAGAAGAAAACAAGGAGGGGAAGGAGGAGTGGTGAACTAAAAGAAAAGGGCAGCTGAGAAGAAACTGAGATTCTGCATTAGAATGAAGTCAAAAATCAGACACTAAAAGTACAGCAACTTTATATAAATAGCAAGAAGGGGAAACAATAACTCAGACCTGAATTTAGTGTACTGTCCTTTCCCTTTAAAACTGAATTATTCTCCTCAGTGCACTTGTGCACAGTTTTTCAAGGTGCAGTACTCAGCAGGTAAGGTTGTTGCTGTCTCTTTTGTCTTGAGATTTGGACTTTGTGAGGGAGGGGCCACATGTTCAAGGAGTCCCTCTTCGTCTTGTCACTGAAGATAGTTATTCAAATCTCGTCAGGTTGGAGAATTAATTTGTAACCAATGACATGGCTCCCTGATGGACATAAACTAAAGCTGCTGAAGTGCCTGAAACTATTACACAGTACATAACAAATCTTCAGGGCTAGAATGCCATGCATATGCTCACTGTCCACTTTTTTAGGTTCCAAAGGTGTCCAAAGTGTGCCAAGGAAATACTGATACAAAGCAGGATCGATTCATGCTTTAATTCTGACCCTACCATACGAATGTTACAGCAAAAATCAAGACTCATCAGAACAGGAACATTTTTTCTAACCTTCTGTTGTCCAATGTTGTTGAGCCTGTGTGAAATGTAGCCTCAGTTTCCTGTTCGTAGCTGACAGGAGAGGCACCCGGTGTGGTCTTCTGCTGCTGTAGCCCATCTGCTTCAAGGCTCAACATGCTGTATGTCTGAAGACGCTCTTCTGCCTAGCTTGGTTGCGACAAGTGGTTATTTGAGTTACTGCAGACATTCCATTCTCCTCTGGAAGGAAAATATCAGTAGTTTAACAGCTTCTGAAAAAAAATCAGGCCAGTCCACAAAGTCACTTAAATCATCTGTCTTCCCCATTCTGATGCTCAGTTTGAACTTCAGCAGGCCCTCTTTGATCACGACAAATCAAATCAAATCAAATCAAATCAAGTTTTACTGAAACATGTTTCCCTGTGCAATGATATTATAACTTTGCTGTTCACAGTAAATGGCAAAAATAAATCTACATATGAAAATAAAAACATGCCTTGAGTTGCTGGCATGTGAGTGGCCAATTAGACATTTGCAGTAACAAGTAGTCTAACAGGTCCACCTAACAAGATGCCTTGTGAGTGTAAATCCTGTTGAAACTACTACTTTTTTCATGCAAATACAAAAATTTCACATATAGTGAACATGTTAG
Organism: Etroplus canarensis; assembly: GCA_015106775.1. NCBI lineage: Eukaryota > Metazoa > Chordata > Actinopteri > Cichliformes > Cichlidae > Etroplus > Etroplus canarensis. Next base: position 577 of record VUQH01070950.1, on the reverse strand, counting down.
CAAACAGCTGTCTTTTTTTCCCATCAGACACTGGATTTTCAGTTTCTCAAAGGAAATATCTCATTTGGTGGGAAACACTACTCTGGAGCTAGTTGCAAACTTTGCCTGCGGTTCAGTGCTGGGTTAATTTCTTTTTTTTTTGCAAATATGTTTATTGTCTTTTTCAAAATTATTTCACAAACACATAACATATACACATACATACATATACCCACTACACACATAGACTGCATACCCTTGCATCATAAAAAATAAAAATAAATAAATAAATAAATTAAGAAATAAATGAAAAAAATTAAATAAATAAATAAATAAAAATAATCAATAAAATTTTTTTTAAAAAGCGGGGGCGGGGGGAGGAAGGAAGAAAATGGAGGCTACATTTTACGGCGTTCATAAATCATTTCAGAAAAATCTAACACTTTCATTTGTCATCATATTTATATATGGTTCCCAGAGTTTATCAAAGTCTTTTTGTTTGCCTTTGGCAATGTATGTTAATCTTTCCAGTCCAATACGTTCAGAAAGTTTCTTCATCCACATCTTCATCTGTAGGAGCGTCCATACTCTTCCAGCA
>VUQH01070948.1:0-19412 GCA_015106775.1 Etroplus canarensis | reverse complement strand
GAGGAGATGGAGGCAGATGATCCGCTGTGGCGACCCCTAACGAGAACAGCCGGAAGAAGAAGAAGAATTTATTCATTAATCCAATTTCATTATGTTTATTCAAATTGAAAAATGATGCAAGGGTATGCAGTTTGTGTGTGTAGTGTGTATATGTATGTATGTGTATATGTTATGTGTTTGTGAAAAAATTTTGAAAAAGGCAATAAACATATTGGCAAAAAAAAAAGATATAAAAGGTAATGAATAATCTTGCCAGGGTCGCGGGCCCTGCGCAAGGATGATACGGGTGGTCAGGATACTAGTTGGTGGCGGTAATGCACTCTGCCAGCCGCCAATAAAATTTACAAGAAGAAGAAGAAGAAAATGCCTTTGAAAGGTAAGTGTGTAAAAATAGCTAATATGGGATTCCAACCTAATAACATGGTTAAAACCCTGACAAAAACCCACCAGAAGACAGTTGTACAACATATTTTGCCTTAAACCTGATTGATTAAAAACTACTCAATTAGCTTTGTGTGTACCTTTCGGCTGCTCCCTGGTTCGATTCCAGGTGGGGACACAAGCCCCTCTCACCATGGAGGGTTGTGTCAGGAAGGGCATCCGGCGTAAAACCTCTGCCAAATTATCAATGCGGATTAATCCGCTGTGGCGACCCCTTGGTGGAGAATACAAGGGAGCAGCCGAAAGGTACACATTAAAGGGAATGCGTTACGCTGGTTTGAATCTTATTTATCTGACAGATAGGAGAGGTGGTCACTGATCACCACTAGGTGGTGGAATAGGGCAGCAGAGTCTAGTGTTTCGTCTGTATTGTCTTCGTCACATCATGAGAGAGAGGGAGAGAGAGAGAGAGAGCGAGCAATGAAAAGAGCTAGACATCCAGAGTTTATGGATCTTTCTGTTGGATGGCCTTGTCATTTTCAAAAAAAAAAAAATCAACAAGCGTGGGAGGTTGTGGGGTTCTTCTCATCTCTGCATACTGTGTTGGAACCACTGATGAGAGGGTCCCAACAACAGTGAGATCCACAACACTCATGCTTTTGTCTTCCTTCTCCTCTTCACCCTCTGAGTTAAACTCACTACTCTCTTTTGGATAGTTGCTTTTCATGCAGCAGGCGTCTGTGAATGATTGAAAGAATAATCCGCAGGAAGGATTAAAACTTTGAGGACACTTCTTTAAAAAAAATTGATGCTGATTTTCATCTGACGTGTTTTTTTTTGTTTTTCGTTTTTTTTTATACCTGGGATAATGTCTTTGTGCTGGAGAAGAAGCTCCTGGTTGCCAGTGGTTTTTGGGGCTGCGCTGGTCGTTCTTACTGCTGGTAATGCTGGACCAAATCCGGACAGAAGGCAGACTCGGTCGTCCTCATGCTTTGGAGGCTTTGATCTCTACTTTGTTTTGGATAAGTGAGTTAACTGGCACACATTACCTGCTGGTGTCGGAAGCTTTCTGTTGACATACTTCAGATATCAGTTTATAAGCCTTTATAAAGAAGCATTTGTTGATGTAACCATTTTTTTTATCCTGCACTGTTTCTGCCTTCAGTGTTGACTTGATTAGTCTACTACCCTGTAACCTTATAAGTGAATTACTTTATGCATTGCTATAGTCATATACTATTTAGTTCATGCATAAACAAAATGTGCTTTATTGTATGCTTTTTTTTTACTCCCTGCAGCAATAATCATAGTTTGCCCTAGTGTTTTATGATGTCATCACTCATTTTTGTTATCATTGTGAGTCTGGTGTCGTGTCATGGGAGACAATGGGTTTATGACGCAATTCTTTGATTGCACCTTAACCTACATTTCAGCTTGACTCGCTGTCTGCACATGGTAATGATTAATGCCGTATTAGGTGGTTCCTCATTAAACTATCAGCTGCAGTTAATTGCTGTGTTTTGGTGTTCATATGCATAACATATGCCATGCGGCCATTTTTTTTTATCCTCACTGGCAAAGTGAAAACATTTTCGGCATCATTATGTTTCTTTGTCTTCTTCTTGGACTTTCAGCAAAGTCTGTGTATCTTAGGGAGGAGTCTGAATGTTTGGCATCCCAAAATGAGAAGTCATTTGGATACATGTTTATCTGAACTGGATGGAGTTATCTGTGTGTATCTCTCTGCAGTGCAAATATACCACTTTGTTTACATTTAGTTTAAAAATTTTTTGGAGGGGCATGTTATGGCCTCTTATCATTTGGCAGCTTTCTGGAGGAAATACATGATAGATTAATAAGTAAAATATTATCTTCCATGTTTTGAAAATGTATCATTTTCACATCAGGACTTTTGGGGAAAGCACTTTAAGATAAATTACCTCTCAACCCCCCAGTCCCGATACTTAACTCATTCATGCTGTTGTCTTTGGACTGTAACAGAGTACTTACGTCTTGACATTTGCATTTTTTTAAAACCAAGCTTAAAATGGCTTGTTTTTATTATATTTTTTCTCCAAGCCAAAACATTTGCCAACTAGGCCAAGAAAAAAAATATCCAACTCATTAAACTAGTCATTTTTCTTATTTGAAGGGTTTAATTGGAAGATTTTCTGTAGCTCCATTGTTTAGAGAGTCTCTACATCCAGAGACAGAGAGAGATTTTCCAAACAGTACAAGTCATTCCCAAATCCAGACACACTGCTTTCTAGGAGGAAAAATAGGCAGCTCTGTAGGAGAAAGTTATTAGTTGCTTTAGCCAGATTTACAGTTGTGACCTGGCAGTTTTTTATTGAAGGGCATGAGTTGACTGCATTAGCTGGTTCCTGTAATTTCTGACTTTTCTCCAGTTGGGACTTTATCTTGCCTTTTAACTGTGTTGTCCTCCACCTGCCCTCGCTGTCTTCTGAAAGTATTTGTCTGATCTCTCTTCTCCTCATCTCTCTTTCCTCCATGTCTGCACTGTCTTTTATTTCTTGGTCCAGATGCTTCAGTCTGTTGGCTGAGATGTTTGTGCTGGGACTTGTGTCATGGTTACAATGGTAACAATGGAAAAATATGTGTGTTATAAAAGCACAATTTAAATGAAAGACATGATAAGACTCTGCAGTGACATGAAGTAAAGCTGTACAAACTCACAAAATACTGATTTTATCAGCAAAAAAACTGTAGCTGTATACTGATATTGATACAGATAATTGAATAATAAGATACATAACTACACAGAGGAGCTTCTCTCCAATATCCCTTAATCCCTCCATAATCCCTTTATTTTTATTTCTTGACAAAAGCAGAACAGGATTCAACTGACTTTGTTTTGGATATTGCTATGCAATCAAGAAAAACATTAAGTAAAAACACAACAGCAGCTCAGCTCTGAATGCGTACAAAAGACAGAAGAAAGTGCAAGATTATTAGCATCAGTGCTGACCGGCTGTGATTACATAGATAGGTAAATAAAGCCTTAATGGGAGTACAGTTTGATAGTCTGATACAAGTGCATGAAGAGGAATTTAACAGAAATCCAAATACAATGTCATTGCTGCTTTGCAGAGTAAATCAGCTGTGTTGCCCAAAGCATGCAGGTGCTTTATATTAAGCTGTTCTCTTTGTAAGCAGCCCATTCCTCCTGGGCACAGGAACAGAGGCCCAAAGGCCATAGGTGGTAACCACACAAAGAGAAACAAATACAAAGAGATGCACAGCTTCAAGAACATGACCAAAAAAGATGCATGACTACAAAAAAGAGACACAAAGCAGAAAATAACTGCATAACTTAATTCAAAGCTGCATATGGTGGTTAAAATAGACATAAAACCCATAAGGTGAGATATAAAACAGTATTTAGAAAAAACCCAAAACAACATGGCTGCATAATATGTGGTGCTTGGGGTGTTTTTAAGACTATGAGTTTTGCTCCTGTATAACAGGGCTGGGGGCTTTTTATATATCTGGCCTAGAGCCTGCTGTCAGAGAAGAGGTCATGTAGTGCAGATACACAGCAGTAACTTAAAAACACTTCCTCACATTAATTTCTCCTTTCTTTTCTCAGATCTGGGAGTGTGCAGAATCACTGGAGTGAAATCTACCACTTTGTTGAACATCTAGCTCATAAATTCATAAGGTAAAAAATGTGTTATAATAAGTGTAAGTGGGAAAGTATGTAACATGAAATGATTACTACTTAACATTTTCTCATCTATTTGTTCCAGTCCACAGTTGCGGATGTCTTTCATTGTGTTTTCCACTGAGGGACGGATCTTAATGAGACTGACAGAAGACAGGTGGGTGCAGACCCCCCCTCCCCAAACTGGCTTTAATCCTTTGCTTTTCTATCATCCAGCTGAAAGGAATAAGTGCAATACCAGATTTGGACAGAGGCCACGTACAGTTATGACCATGAGTTTTATTATCAGGAGGAGCTTCCAAACCGATACTTTCCTTAGCAGTGATCTCTGTACAGTGTTGCCAGCCTGGACAAATACTTAATCATGTGGTGTTTGACACTTTATGTGTCAAATCTTATACAGTTTCAGGCCTTCCTGTAAAGTTAATTCTACAAAGGGCTCATTTCCTGTCTATCTGTATGAAAGTCTCGAGCCAACACATACCAATACTGTTTCAGTTTATTCATCTGTTACACATCGCTTGTATTTTCTAAAAACACTGCCCTTATGGAAGCTATTATCCTGTTACCACACCTCAGAGTATCTGGTTTTTATGCAAAAGCATGTTCACAAATATTTCAGTTATATCAGATTATGGAAAATTGGGATTATCTTGTCTTCTGTGTGTCTGTTCAGGGAACGCATTAGGAAAGGTCTGGAGGAGCTTGAGATGGTTCGACCGGGAGGAGACACTTTCATGCATGAGGGCATCCTGAGGGTGAGTGGACTGCAAGATGGCACCTACTTCATCTCTACTATGGCTGCAGTCAAGACACTACACAGCCCAGAACACTAAATGGCTGCTATGTTAGAGATGGCACGAGCTGATCCTCTATTTCAGTCAAGCATTTCTTTTTTCACAGGCCAGTGAGCAGATATACCACGGAAACACAGAAGGTGTGTTTTACTTTATAATGTAATGCAGATTTTCAAGAGTAAGATTTTCCAAATGATACACTACTGCTCAAAAGTTTGGAAGCACTAAAATCTCTTACCATGCTTTAGCTACTCCCTCCAGAGTCAGCACAAACTGGCACTAACAAGGACAGAAAAAGCAATGGAAGGTCCTGATACACATCTGTGCAAGAAGACAAACGTCTGAGAGTGTGTAGTTTAAGACAAAGACGCCTCACAGACAACTGCACTAAATAGAACCCATCAAACACTTCAGGACCTCAGGGTGCTGGACTTCATGGCAGAATTGTCAGGAAAAAGCCATATCTCAGACTGGCCAATAAAAAAGAAAGACTGAGCTGGGCAAATGAGCACAGACACTGGACACTGGATGACTAGAATATAGTCCTGTTGACAGATGAGTCCAGGTTTGAAGTCTTCGAATCAAACAAAAGAAACATTTGGGAGATGCAGAACAAATGAAAAGATGTAAGAACAGTACTTAACACAACCACTCAAGCATGGTGGAGACAGCGTGTTGGTCTGGGGGTGCTTTGGAGATGGTAAAATAGGAGATTTGTGCAGAGTGAAGGGACCTTGAGGAAGGAAAGCAATCACAAGAGTTTGCATCGCCATCCCATACCCTGTCCACAGCATTTGACTGGGACCAATTTCATCCTGCAACAGGATGATGACCCAAAACACACCTCCAAAATGTGTCAGCAATATTTAAACAATAAGCAGTGAGCCAAAATTATGACTGTAATGGAGTGGCCAGCAAAATCCCTCGATCCAAACCCTATTGAGCTGTTGTTGGAGAAGCTTGACCCTATGGTATGCAGAAAGACTCCATCAAACCAGTCTATCTTGTGGGAGGTACTTCTGGAAGCATGGGGTAATCTCATCAAATCACCTTGTAAAACTGACAGCTAAAATGCCAGACTGTAATTGCTGAAAAAGTGGGGTTTTTTTTAGTGAGGGCAAAGTTTGAAGAACACATTCATCATTTCCTTTAAAATCATTATTTATAACTCTGACAATGCCAACATGTCCTATTAATTTACTATATTTATATTCAGACTAATTTTATGTGTAAGGTAAAGTCCGTTGGGCTTTTTACACCCGAGCCTCCAAGGCTCATTGAGCCGGAGCTTATCCCCAGTTTCTGTAGTGTGAAGCGACTTAGGAGTTAGACTCCTCCTGGATGGGACGCTAGTCCATCGCAGGTTACCTCCCCACTATTTACTGGTACCCATTTTTACTGCAGGGTGGACAGAGGCACACTTGCAGTTGGGACCTTGCCTAGGGGTCTTGGCATGGTGGGGGTCTGACTGGGATTCGAACTCACAACCTCTCAATCATGAGCCCAGCACCTTAACCATTACACCACTGCCCCTGCTTTTATGTGTGTTTCCATGGAAAACAAGAGAATTTCCAAGTGATCCCAAACCTTTGAGGGGTAGTGTATGAATGTAAGTGTATTTTGTCTTTTTTGGTGGCTTAATGCATTAAACTGGATGTTCCCAACTTGGAGGACTGAGGGTTAAGGATATCACAAGTGATGCTTCAGTTATGGCTTGTGTTTGCTCTTTGACTTGGAATTACCTTTGTTATGGTTCAGCATGAGTGTATTCTTGTCTAAATAGAGGTCTTCAAGTTTTTGTAGTTTGATTTAGACCAAACAAGATGTGAGCTATTACAACGCTAAAGTTTTGTATTATGCAAGTACAAAATGTACACAATGGAGGATATGACAGCTCAGTAAAATTGCAGCCGGGGTGACCACACTCTTTTTGTCTGCAGGTTATCGCACTGCCAGTGTTATCATAGCTCTGACTGATGGCGAGTTACACGAAGATCTTTACTACCTTGCTGAGAGGGAGGTGAGAGGAAAAAATGAAAATGGGTCATACAGATTGTAACCAGGTGAAACACATGACTAAACATATGAGGGACCAGATCAAAGACTGCCCCTCTATACATCAACACTTTGATCCTCATCTTTTAGTCAGAAAAATGGGGTCAGAGCATCTCTCAGATTTATGCATCTCCTCACATCTGCGCTGGCCTCTTATAATTTATCTGCTCCTCCGACTGTTCAGACTTTGCAGGTGAAAGTGTGTTAAAGACTTAAAGGAGTCTTTAAAGAACTTCAGACACATGTTGACATCAGGGGTCATATTCCTGGAAATGCTCCTCCTGGACGCTCTGGGAGCTCTTATGTTGTTGTTCAGTGTCCACACCAAAATCTACGTATTACTTGGAAATTAGGCTTATGTGTTCTGTTTGACATCCGGGCATATGGGGGACTTTCTGATCGTTGTACCACGTCTGAGTAATATTATTTAGTGGAGTTATGATGTTGCCCAACTTCTTTTCCAGCATTTTCCAAGGTCGGACAAACACAAGCCTTTTTTTGGCTTTGTTCTGGATATTGTTGTGAAATGCAGAGGTGTAATTGAACGCAGGTGTTGAGCCTCTTCGTTTTGTTGCTATAAATCTGTGTGTGCGTACCTGACAGGCCAACCGCTCCCGAAGTCTGGGTGCCACGGTTTACTGCGTGGGGGTGAAGGACTTCAACGAGACGCAGGTGTGTGTGTTTTTAAGTTTCAGTCTGAACCTTACTGTCTCATGACACCTGAACTTGACAGTGAAGTGGATTGTCATGCTGCAAAATTTAAGTTTTGTAAACCAAAACTATATTTTGAAAATACTGAAACCAGTGTTTTCAAGGAGCTAAGTGCTTTACATTACATGAAGTCATAACTGTACATAGTTTAAAGACTCTGTCACTGTCTCTGTCCATAGACAGTTGAAGCAAACATGTTCTTGTGAGTTATGTATTCAAAGACATGAAATCTGTTTTAATTTATACAGCTTGATCCAAGTGTTTGGTTTCCTAATCACTGCAACATGTCAAGTGAAGACTTTTTCCGTTCTTTGTGTTGTGCTCAAACTTTTTTATTTTGAGCTACAAAAACAAGGAAATTGCATAATATTGATAACTGTGTTCATATAAACTCCCCTGGTTTAATCTTGCAAACTTAACTATTACAGTGTGGAGAAGTTTTACATGGCATCTGGGCCACTGGACAATGATTAAATAGAGGTTTTGTATAAATAAGTGCACCACTTATTACTTGTGATTGTAATGGTTTTTTTTCTTGTTAGCTGGCAAAGATTGCGGATAGCAAAGACCATGTCTTCCCTGTAAATGATGGATTTGAGGCTTTGCAAGGAGTCATTGATTCGGTAAGCATTTCATTTCTACACATTTATACTATACAAATGTTGATTATATTGTCAATAATAGCAGCTGTGATGAGGACTTATAAATGCAGGTAAAGTCCAAGGAAATCATGTTGTTTTACTGGGCTTTATATAATCTCTCTCATTACCTCCCCTTTAATCCATCAACATGCTGATCAGATAGCATGAAGAAAACAAGGCCATTTAGACAGAAAAAAAATTCCATGGAAACCTGCTGTGACTCTCCTGTGACTGACAAAGATGATCAGATTTTGTTCTGCATCTCTAAAGACCAAACTTGGTGTTGATCGCGCAAATGCTAGTTTGAGAAATGAAAATCAGCTTTTCATGAAGGTGCTGATGTCACTGGAATAGAAAATTTGTTGTGGAGAGAAAAGGGTCAAGCATCTGACTGACATCTGGAGCAGATTAACAGCAAGCAGAAAAATCCTGTGAGTGGGGCAGTGGGTCATGAATCAGTCATCTTCATCTTCAGGGTTACAGTGGGTATGTTACCAGTGAGCAACAAATACAAAATATTTTACATCTACGAAATAAAAATGGGAATTAAAAAAAAAAATTGAGGGGGAGGGGATTAATCAGTAAGAACATAAAGGTTGACTGTGGATTGCAGATTGGAATATCTGGAATATCAGCCATCAGAGAGCAACAAGAATGAGATGGACAACACAAAAACCATGATGCTTTTCTTAATGTGTCTTCAGATCTTAAAGAAGTCCTGTATTGAGATCCTGGCAGCAGAACCATCCAGCATCTGTGCAGGAGGTAAGAAAGAGGCGATTTAACTCCTGTTCACCTTCCTCAATAAATGAAATAGGACCTCTTAACTGATGTGGCCTCATCACTTTTATAGATGCTGAAGCCTTCACTTGTATGCATAAAGCTTGAAAAAGCAAAGTTAAGTGCTGCATATTTAAGGGGGTGTGGAGCAGGGCATCCCTGTAGACCAACTGAGTGGAAATTAACCAAATTTATTTGGTGTTTTTTTTTTTTAATTTGAGATGACATAATGTGTTTCTCTTCATCTTGCCAGAAAATTTCCAGGTGGTGGTGAAAGGGAATGGATTCCTTCACGCTCGAAACGTGGACAAAGTCCTGTGCAGCTTTCTGATCAATGACACCGTAACTAAGAGTAAGTGAAGCATCACGATAAATGGTCATAGAACATCAAAGCTGATCATGCTCTTAACTTATGTTGAAATACACAGTGCCGCTGTAAAGTCCGTCTAAATTACACAGTTCCAACTAAATTGCACCCAGCTGAGTTTCCCAAAAGTCAAACACCAAGTGAGTCAAACAGCTGGAGACCTCTGTCATGAAACATGCAGCTACGTTTTATTTATTTATTTGTGTGTATGTTTTTTGGTTTTAACACATTGTGTAATTTTACACCACACACAAAGCAAAGGGAGAAAAAAAAAGTCTTTAGGGACACAACCAATTCCCCATGTATTTTACGAGTGGCTTACTGTAATAGTTGTAAAAACTACTTCCTACTACACATGCCACTGCAGCAGCAGGAGGTGGTGGTCTAATTACAAAGCAAGAAATTCACCACCATTTACACGCAAATTAAATGTCTGCTCCTCTGAAGTAAAGATGATTTGCAGGTGTTTTTTCTTTTGACCCAGTGTCTCAGTGAATCATATCAGTCAATATTATTGACCCAGATTAACTTTTTTTTATATTAAAAATTAGTTTGTTTCAATCTGTGTGGTCCGTTTTGATGTACACTACCATACTCCATGATGGCTGATCATCTTTTCTGCTTTCTTTTTTCCTACTGTATAAATCTATGAAAGGATGTTTAATATTTAAGGTTCACTGAGATGATTTTTCTGGTACTTTAAATCCTAATTGTTTCTGCATGATTTTGTCCTACTTCCTGCAAACTGCTGACATGGAAACAATATGAGTTCAATTATCTCCACATTTCAGTCCCATTATGCAAATATGCTCCTCCTCTAGCTTCATTTATTTCTCTAGACTGTTTACTCACAATCTTCTGGACTTCATTTACTTCACATCAGTGGTAAACTTTAAATAAAAAAATAATTAGGGCATGGTTAGCTATCCTAGAGACATATATATAATTGAATATATCTAAGGAAGGAAAATTCTTTCTTGAGCAATATATTCTCTCACTGACTCCTGCACTCCAGCCTCTACATACTTTGGATGTATAGTAAAATGGTTAAAAGGAAAGCTGCAATATGCAACTACATGTGTTAAGCAGATGAATCCATGTTTCAGTTTGTATCTCCAGGAAAAAGTAGCAGCGAATATAGCCAGACGTGCAGGGACTTGGCAGGTCCTGTCCTGAGCTATTCGTTGTTTTTTGACAGATGTTGCACTAGACAACTGTGTGAATACTGAAAGAAGAGACTTAAAGAAATTCTGTATTTTCATTTTTGAATGAAAAGATCCATACAGTCCTCATGTCTGTTTGATAAATATAAAGCTGCGGTTGACATGACTCTGCTGTAATGCAACCAAACTTTTAAAGCTGACAATTTAAACCATATAAAAAATGTATGAAACTAAAAAATTGTGGTTACCTTTGTTTGTCATACAAAACACATTTCCATGTAAGTTTGGACATTTTCCAGTATGTAATAAAAACAAAAATCTGTCATATGAACCTTTATTTAGAAAAGATTTTCAGTAGTTTTACTCACCAACTTAGTCCTTTTTGGTAAATATACCCAAATTTAGAATTGGATGGCTGCTACACACTAAGCAAAAGTTGGGACAGAGTGCACAGAATATTCAAGTAAGTAAGAAGACTTCACATTAAGCAGGCTATTTGGGAGCTAGTGAGGCATCATGATTGGGTATAAAAGTGGCATCCACCAAAGGCAGTCTTCACAACCAAAGATGGCTTGTGGCTCACCTCTTTGTGGCAAAATTCATGAGAGAATTGTTTGAATAATTCAGAGAAATCTCAGTGTTTAAAAGGCAAGGTCAGAAACCACTGATTAATGTGTATGATCTTTAAGCCCTGGGGCAACACTGCCTAAGAAACCATCCATGAATAATATAGCCACTTCGACTCGGCAGTACTTTGGAAAACCATTGTCACTTAACACAGTCTGTTGCTGCATTCAGAAATGCAACTGGAAACTGTATTACACAAGGAGGAAGCCATACATCAACTCTATGCAAAACACTGCCAAGTTCTCTGGGCCCATGCTCATCTCAGATGGACTGAAAGACTGTATAACTGTTTGCTGTGCGCAGATGAGTCCACATCTCAGCTTGTTTTTAGAAAAAAAGAGCATTGAGTTCTCCCTGCCAATGATGAAAACATCCATCCACATTGTTATTATTAAAAAGTGCAAAAGCCAGCATCTGTCATGGTATAGGGGTCATCAGTGTCCATGGCATGGGTGAGTTGCATGTATGTGAAGGTACCACTGACACTTTTAGAGAGGCATACTGCCATCAAGGTGATGTCTTTTTCTGGGACATCCATGTTTATTTTTGCAGGACAATGTCATTCACATTCCACATGGGCTCCAGCAGTGTGGCTTCATAGACACAGAGGGCCAGAGTGTTTTTGAATTGCCTGCTGCTACTTCAGAGCTATCTCCTATTGAAAATGTATGGGACATCATGAAGAGGAGAACCAGACAATGGACCATAGACTGTTGAGCTCCTGAAGTGTTAAATCAAGCAAGAATAAGCAAAGTTACCAATTGCAAAATTAGAACAATTAGTATCCTCAGTTTCAAAATGGTTAAAAGTGTTATTAAAAGGAAAGGTGATGTAACAGAATGGGAAAATGCCTCTGTCTCAACTTTTGTCACGTGTGTTGCTCAGTAAAACTATTGAAAAACTTTTCTTTGTACTTTTGTCAGTTAAAGGCTCATGTGAATTCACAAATCACAGATTTTAGTTTTTTAAGTATTCTGGAAAATGTTCCAACTTTTCTGGAGATGGGGTTTGTATACATTAAAAGAAAGATATAATATATGTTGTTAATCAGTTAATCAAAGGTAGGCGAATTTTTGTTATCTCTGGACAGTCAGGTTAGTTTTTTCCTCATCTTTAAGCTAAGCTAATCTAACCATCTCCTGCTTTTGTAAATATCAGTATCTTATTCATGGCAATAAGGAAAGAAGAGTATTTCCCCCAAAAGTGAAGTGAATCCCCTGAAATTACCAAGATTTCTGCATTAATCACTCATAAAATATGGTCTAATCTTGACATAAGTTACAGTTATAGACAAAGATACCATGACTAAACTAATAAGACACAGTTGTGCTTTCAATGTCTTTAATGAGCACACTGAGTAATCACTCACAGTGCAGACTGGAAAAAGTAAATATCTAGACAAACCTTTCTGAGACCGTAAATTTCTACAGGGAGTTAAACATACCTCTGTTTTCCAGAAGTCAGCTGTATATGTATATGACCTTGTTGACAGTATATCCCAGCACATGACTAGTCTCTCAAAAATTGTTCATCAACTATCATCTTAAGCAATAATTTCAAATAATTTAGTGGTTGAAGCTCAACTTTGGTCATCTGTCAGCACCTCCCAGTAAAACATGACCTCTCTCTGAGCTTCAAGAGTAAACAGTCCAATAAACCATCCTGACATGAACTTGGGATGCTTGCCAGAGTTGTTCATCCTCACAGGATTTAGATTATGGAAATCTGCTGACTGCAGCAAATTATGTTTAACCAGCTCTTAAATGGAAAGTTTGTTTTTTGATTTATTGGTATAGAGCTACTCTAAATGCAAGGTGGGTGCAGATCTGAACTCTGACATTTGGCCCGGTTCGTAGTGGCGTAGAGCTGTTTTTGGCAGCACTGATTCTCCCCTCCCTTCGATCCTCCGTTCTGTTTCTAGAGAAGAGCAGCCGCTTGTGTTGATTTCCTCAGTTCTGGGGTATGCTCTCTCCTTGCCAGGATAAGCAGACAGGCTTGCTCGATGATGCTTGTTGGAGTCACTTTTCTAACAGCCAGCTGGACAAAGAGAGGACCTACATTTTGCCTGAAAAACAAAAACAGTCCTGAAATTGTTTGAACTGGCATTCCTGCATGAGATACAGATGCCTTCAGATGGAAGACAATAAAGCAGTTGTTTTGTAGATGAACTCCTCATCCACAGTTGATTTATCAGTTTAGAGTCAAAGCTGTAACATCATATGACTTATATAAACAAATTAATTTTTCCCCTCTTAATTTTCAGTACTTACTGAATTCAAATTAAGTCAAGTTAGTAAATTAATTTTACTGAAACCAGGCTAAGAAATAAAAAGTGATTCAAAGTTGAAAACCTAGTTCAGGAGCTGTTAGGTGCTGCTGAATACTACTCACGAAGCAAGTCTGGAAAGTCTGGCTCGTAATTTTGCTGTTTTTCATGACCCTTTTCCCTTTTCTCTAGTGGTGAAGCCTTTAGTTGTGGAAGATACATATCTTCTCTGCCCTGCACCAGTGCTTCAAGAAGAGGGAATGTAAGTTGTTACAGTTTATTTATATAAATGAGAGTTTCACATGAAACCTTCTACTCTGCTTTTCCAGGTTAAATGACAGCAGAGATATTTTTCTTTTTCTTTGCCAGGGCAGCAAATCTTTATGTCAGCATGAATGAAGGTGTCAGTTTCATCTCTAGTTCGGTCACAATTACCAGTGTGAGCTGTGTGAGTACAATATAATATAGAAGCATCTGGGCTTTAGGAGGGTTTGGAACAACACAGTGTTGAGGTACAGACTCAAAGGAAGATAAATCCAAAAGCACCTCCCATAAAAGTGGTTTACATCTAGTTCTCTCCTTGTACAGACAGTCTGTGCTGACGTGTCTGTCTCTGTTACAGTCTGATGGGACCATCCTGGCCATAGCCCTGTTCATCCTGATGCTGCTCCTTGTCTTGGCTCTCCTCTGGTGGTTCTGGCCTCTGTGCTGCACTGTGGTCAGTTCTCTAAAGCAAAAATGCAATAAAAATGCAATCATGCTGTTTAACAGATTACTCTTGGTCTAGTCTTTTTCAGATTTTAGATGGCTTCATAGACTTTAGAATGTCAGACAGAAATAGATGGTCCTTTTTTGTATATGTCTTAGCTAATGCTATCCAAGGAAGTTTTTAGTCCTATATAATCTGATGAGAAGATTGGGGTCTGAGAGTCAATATTTCTCTTTTAGATCCTTGTACAGTTTAAAAAAATAAAATGAAATCTATGCACACAAACCCTAGTGCACCTGAATAACTGATGTGCATTGGAGGAATGTGACTCCTGCACACTGTTTCATGTATTACTTGAATATTTACTAGATTACACCTTTACATATTTTCAGTATTCTTCTCAGTATACTCCTTCACTGTATGGGCAAAAGAATTGGGTCAAACCTCTTTATTGGTGAATTTAGGTTTTTCATTCAGTCCCATCACCACACTGCTGATTCAATAACAGCAGAGTTCCAAATCTTCTCTGGCATTAACATCAGCACAGAAAATATGCCCCAGCAGCTTCATGGCATGGGTTTCCATGGCCGAGCAGCTGCATTCAAGCCTTATATCACCAAGCAAATGTCAGATGGAGTAGTATAAAATATAAATCACACTGCCACTGGACTCTGAAGCAGTGGAAGCATTTCCTGTGGATAAACAAATGCTTCTCTATGTGGAAGTCTGATGGATGAGCCTGGAATTAGTGAATGCCAGGAGAATATTACCTATCTTCTTGCACTGTTCCAACTGCAAAGTTTGGTGGAGGAGGGATAATGCTGCAGGGTTTTTTTTTTCTGGGTTTGACCCGGGATCCTCAGTTCCTGTAAAGGGAAATCCTAATGCTTCAGCTTACCAAGACATTAAGGACAATTCTATGCTTCCAACTTTGTGGGAACAGTTTAGGGAATGTGCTTTTCTGTCCCAATATGACTGTGTCCCAGTGCACAAAGCAAGAACTTGACTGGTCTACACAGAGTCTTGACCTCAACCCCACTCAACACATTTGGAATGAACAAGTATAGAGTTTGTGAGCCAGGCTCCCTCATCCAACATTAACATCATCCAGGATAAATGGGCAAAAATTCCCACAGACACACTTCAAACTCTTATAGAAGGCCTTCCCAGAGAAGTGGAACTAAATATGGATGCATATGAATTAAGAATGGGATTTCATAGAAGCTTCTGTGTATGTAATGTGTAGGTGACCCAAGACTTTTGTTCTCATAGTGAAGTTTTGTTGCTGCATTTGGTCCATAACCTGAAGAGGTCAAGGCTTCCAGGTAAACAGGTGTTAAAGTAACTGTGCTGTTCTTAAAACTGTGTTTCCAGGGGTCACAGCAGATGAACTCCAAGTCTGACCTCTCAATACTCCCTTAGTATATTTACCTAAAGAGCTGCGACTTTGCAAATTCTTCCATCATAATAGCATTACGTGATCTGCTGCTAGTTGTGTGGAAACAAAAGCCTATAAAGCCTGAATGTTTTGGTTGATTTCTTTGTCACTATGAAGTTTTTATCACAGGGATAAATTCACCAAAGTTTCATAAAAAGTTTCTATGCAAGCCATCTGTTCTGGACACATTAAATAGAGGAAATGCTTTTACAAAACACATGGTTGTAGCATTATTTAGACAGTGGCCAAACTGCCAGCATCAGAATATTTCAACAAACTCTCTTGCTACTAGCTACCCTCTGTGTAGATTTATTTCTCCTTTCAATTAGTCAAGAGCATGGTGTCTCTTCAAAATCCACTGCAATGTTTCCAGAGCTGGAAATGGGAAAGTTGAGACCTGCCAGTGATAGATGTCAGCTTTTACAACATGGCTTTCACTCCCTTCACTTTTTCTGTTCTTGTCAGTTTGCTTGCAAATTCAAGTCTGTGCAGCGGGTGTGTTTCGGAAAAGTGACACTCGGTTACCATGGGAAATCACTTTATGTTCCAGGATTTGGCGAGGCTTGCAGGAAAAATCACAAATAAGAAACATTGGCTTAATTTGCCAAATGCATAGCGTACAAGAAACTTTCTTTATTACACTGGTGAAAAAACCCTGTCCTGACAGCACGTGTGATGACATACAAATAGGCTGAAGGTTACTTGGGGTACAAGAAGACATAGATTTAAGCTTACATTACTGCTCAATGCTGCACATTGTTGTGCATTCATCCAAGGTTTGGGTTGCACAACATGGAACGAGATGGATAAATAGTTAAATCAGATAGATGGAAAAAAAATAGCTTAAATACAATAAAAATTTATGAATAACAATGCTAACGTGTCCATAAACGTAAGAGGTGGTATTTACGAGCTTGTTACTCTTTTCTTGTCGTAACCAGCAACCTCAGGCTCAAAAATCTGGATAGCAGATTTCTGAGTGAGTGCATTGCTCTTGTAAGTTGTAGCGACTAAGGAGAAAAACATTTCTCAGCCATTTGTTGTTTTGTAGCCATGTTGTTGTGCATGAAGCACACACTGTTTTGGCATGCAGATCGCAAAAATACATTTTCTAACATGTCTCTGTGATGTCTGTTGTCGCCTAATGTATAAGAAAGCTCTCCATCTTTTTCCTCTCACGCAGTCTGTGTTTTTTTTTCACCCACAGATCATTCATGAACCACCACCACCAGCTGTGGAGGATAGTTCGGTAGGAACTTTACAGTCTCCACCTCCTATCTGTTTCTAATGACTAACAATATTGCTCATGATTTAAGATTTCAACAGCTGCCAATGTTTAGGTTGTGTAATTATTAAGTTTGCTCTGACGATTTAAACCTCAATGACCACGTGGCATCACTCAGTCCCTAAAACTTTCGTCACTCGTTTTGTAATTCATATGGTGGGAGTTAACGCCCTCTTAGAATAATGAAATCCAGACTTTTATAGTTTTCCCCTTTCTCCTGTTTTAAATAGAACTGCTTTTGTGTCAAGACTTTAATTTATGTTTTTCAAATTATAACTCTTTTGTCTTTCATTGAGTAGAATGTAAAATGAAATGTAATAATGACATAATTTCACACTAGTTTTAAGAGCAAATTCACTGCACATTCTCAAAACACACTACAGCAACAGTGGGATGTTTCAAGCTCCATTTATTTGCACATGCTTAAGTTGAAATGACTTTAAACTCCAGTGACAACCATGACCTTAAAGACAGCTTTCAACCCTCATTATGGTCTCCTCTGTATGACATCCTGGTAGGATGTGAGTCAGACAGGGTGTATTAAAGAGCTGAGACATCACGAGTTTGGCTAGTGGGCTTTTTAATTTCCTTTGATCTGACAAACCAAAGCGGAGGGGACAGCTCAGGAGTGGGAACGACAGACAGGGAGTTATTTAGTCCAGATAATTTTCCTGGTAACAAATAGGATACTTATGTGTATCAGGATTCATTTGGTATGTATACATTTATTTAAAAAGAGTAAAATACCCCTTTCATTACACAAATAACAACTTGTCGTCTTTTTAGTGCTCCTTAGATGAAGGTAATCAGCCTGTTAAATGGTTCAACGATAAATACATAAAGCCTTCTTCCTGTTGGTCTCCTGTAGGAAGATGAGGACTTTGAAGCCCCCAAGAAGAAATGGCCGACTGTAGATGCCTCCTACTACGGCGGAAGAGGAGTTGGAGGAATCAAAAGGATGGAGGTGAGCTTTGATATGTAACATATTATCTTCATGAAAAAAGTTTTAGGTCTTGAAATGTAAGCTCTAATTAGGGACCACAACACTTCCACAAGTTTCACACAATGCCAGAGCTTTCAATCTAATCACTCAATATTTGCTGGTTATATAAAATGTTAAAAGTGGCAACACCAAATGACTGTTCCTACTTTCCCACTATTAGGTTCGCTGGGGTGAAAAAGGCTCCACTGAAGAAGGAGCAAAGCTGGAAAAGGCCAAAAATGCCAAAGTGAAGATGCCTGAGCAGGAGTATGTGCTGCCCCCCACACGAGTTCTCAACAATGGCATGCAGAAACCTCCAGCGCCACGCAAGTGGTACTCACCCATCAAGGTATGGGAGTGAGCAGTAAGGAGGAAACTGTCTGCATTTGATCGTCACATTAAATATTGTGTTTACTTGATGATCCATACGAACTACTGAGTAACTCAGTATGATGCTTCACTTTATTAGATTGAATATAGAAACAGTAAAGGTAATATAATGAGTAAAAACTGAGTATGATGCTTCACTTTACTGAATGGAACACAAACAGTAAACAATAATAATAACAACAACAACGTGTACCTTTTGGCTGCTCCCTTGTATTCTCCACCAAGGGGTCACCACAGCGAATTAATCCACATTGTTAATTTGACAGAGGTTTTACGCTTCCTGACACAACCCTCC
The DNA here is from genome assembly GCA_015106775.1 of Etroplus canarensis. Classification (NCBI taxonomy): domain Eukaryota; kingdom Metazoa; phylum Chordata; class Actinopteri; order Cichliformes; family Cichlidae; genus Etroplus; species Etroplus canarensis. Next base: position 840 of record VUQH01070948.1, on the reverse strand, counting down.
ATGGTGAGAGGGGCTTGTGTCCCCACCTCAGACCGAAATCGGAAACTACTATGTCACAAGGGACAACAGCAACAACAACAGCAACAACAACAACAACAACAACAATCTTTATTTCCAAAGCATCTTAATAAACTAGAGTTACAAGGTACTTAATTGAATTTCTAAAAAAGGTAGCAGCATTGAAACATTCTGATTGATTAGCGGTGAATGTTACTGAAATGATGAGAAACTACTTAGCTTAATGTTTTACTACTTGATGCAACAGAAAATTTTATTCTGTTCTGTTCTTATTTTGTTACTATTTATCTTCAGATTCTATAGTATATAATAGTATATTTCTATTTTATCTTGACTTACTTGTTTTGCATTTATATGTTTATAATGGCAGATTGAGCTGACACCAAACAAAACAAATTTCATTGCCGTAATAATGCACATTGTTACATGGTACATGACAAACCAGCCACAGGGGCCCACAAGCCAGTGTAGTCCTAGTGCCGGTCCCAAGCCCGGGTAAATGGTGAGGGTTGCGTCAGGAAGGGCATCCGGCGTAAAAACTGTGCCAAATCAAATATGCGGATTCATAACACGACTTCCATACCGGATCGGTCGCGGCCCAGGTTAACAACGACCGCCTCTGGTGCCGTTAGCCAACAGGGTGCCGGTGGAAACTATGCTACTGTTGGCCGAAGACCAAGGAGGGGGGGAGGGGGAAAGCGTGTTAGGAGGCAGAGAGAGAGAAGGAAAGGTAGGAGGGTGGAGGTGAGAGTAGGGACTTTAAATGTAGGGACTATGACTAGTAAAGGGAGAGAGCTGGCTGATATGATGGAGAGGAGGAAG
>VUQH01070947.1:0-13455 GCA_015106775.1 Etroplus canarensis | reverse complement strand
AGGAAAAATATTATATCGTCTGCAAATAAGGCAATGCAATGATCAACCCCCCCATTTTAATGCCTGATATCAGCGTATGTGTTCGCACTGCCATGGCTAAAGGTTCAATTGCTAATGTAAATAAAAGTGGGGACAGAGGGCAGCCCTGGCGTGTGGACCTCTGTAAGCTAAAAGACTGCGAAATGGTATTATTAGTTAAAATCTCCAGAGTTAGGTTTGAGTATAGTAGTCTGATCCACTTAAGAAACATTTCACCTAATCCAAATCTTCGGAGCACTTTGAAAAGGTAGCTCTACTCTATCCTATCAAATGCTTGGCAAACATCTACTGATAACATTGCCGTATCTGTTGCATTATGTTTCTCATGAAGTACGTTCAATACTCTCGTAACGTTATGATACCCTTGTCTTCCTTGCACAAACCCCTGTTGGTCATTGTTAATCAGCTGAGGAAGATATTTATCCAATCTCCTTGAAAGCGTTTTACATAATATCAAGCTAATCGGTCTGTAAGATGAAGATTCAGTTGGGGGTTTATTTGGCTTTAATATTAAGGTTATTAAGGCTAATCTTAATGAGTCTGGGAGCGTTCCTACTACAAGAGATTCACTGTTATGGCAAGATCATGTAAAGCTGCCACTGGAAAGAGGTCACTAGTGTTTACTGATGATGTGACTGGTGATGGAATTATCAAGATGAATTTTGAAGCGTACAGGACTATTCTCTCTTCTCAAATTCAGCCGCTTCACAGTGCAAATGGATAATAACACAAAGCATACTGCAAAAGCAACCCAAAAGTTTAAAGGTGAAGAAATGGAATCTTCTTCAGTGGCCAAGTCATTTACCTGATCTCAGCCCAGTAGAACAGCTTTTCAGTTTTTGAAGACAAATCTGAAGGCAGAGAGACCCACAAACAAACAGCGACTGAAGACCACTGCAGTAGGGCCTAGCAGAGCATCTCAAGGGAGAAAACATAGCTTTGGGTGATGTCCACGGGTTCTAGACTTCAGGTAGTCATTGACTGCAAAGGATTTGCATGTAAGCATTAAAAACAATCATTGTATTTAAAATTATGTTAGTTTGTTACATTAATTTTAATGCTCTCAAATGGGGGACTGTGTATAGAAATGACTGTAATTCATAAACTGTTAATAAAATCCTTTTTTCCAATGCCTTTAATTAAAGCAGAAAGCCTACACTTAACATTTTTGACTATTTGAGTCAAAATCCATTGTGGAGGGGTACAGAGGAAAAATGACAAAAAATGAATCAATATTCCAAAACTTATATGAAGTTCCAAGGAAATATATAATCCATTACTCATGTATTTTGCTATCATATGTGCTTAGTAGAAATATGGGAGAGAAACAGGCAATAAGATGCGCTGCATGAATAATAGGCAGAGATCAGATGTACCGTGCCTGTCCAAATGACATGTTGAACTAAGTACATGCTGATCTGAGTACACTGATCTGGAAAACAACTCCTTCTAGGGAAAGGCTATCACTTGCACAATGCTGAAAGAGATCAATGATGAATAATGATGGAAGCAAGCCAAAGGGAGATGTTTAGAGGGGACTGAAGCTTTTTAGAAAAATGTAAGTGCAGGATTTTGTGTGTTAAGTTAACTTCTCTGCAGACCAACCCATGATTTTTTCTGTAATAAATTCTTTTTGGTATATAAAGACACTAGCCTTGGACTCATGAAGTTTGGCCACCATGTTTATCAGTGGTTTTAAATGTTTTTTCATCTTCAGACAAAATAAGTATTTTTTTCCATTACAGGCAAAGCATACTAGTTTTAGAGAATGACACACAGTATTGTGTAAAAGTCTTGATCCAGCCTTCATTTCTTTACATTTTGTTAGAAACTTGGGAAATAGGTGTAATGATTTATGGAAATACTGTGCAAACATAAATGAAAAAACATTTCATGAGGCTAAAACAGAGTTTGAACAATTCTAATGAGCTTGAAAGTCAATATTTGGTGTGACCATCTTTATTATTCATTCTCTCTTTGGCAAGCTTTCCTGTCATTTCTTTAAGCAGTTTTCAGGAATAGCTCTACAGACTTCTTGAAGGACATTTTAAAATTGGGGTTTTTTTGAATGTTGACTGCCTTTTGTTCCATTCTCCGTCAAGATGATCCCACACTGCTTCAAGATTTTGGGGTTCCAGGCTCTAGGGATGCTAGTCAATGAATCCATGATTCATTTTGTGTGTGTGTGTGTGTGTGTGTGTGTGTGTGTGTGTGTGTGTGTGTGTGTGTGTGTGTGTGTTGATGTCTGGCATAATAGTTTAGGGTTTAACAAAGTGTAGGTTATTTTTTTCTCTCTTGCTTAAGTACAACACACTCCAGCTCCACTGATGCCCAGGCAGTTTGTAGATAGACTGTATATTTAAAAAAATGATGTATCCACCATAATGTCGCTCTGAACTCAACAAGTCAAGTCTTAATATTAGCACATGGCCAGTGCAATATTGGATTTTTTTGGAGATCGTAGTAATGAGAGAACAGAATGCTAAGTTATCAGCTAACACTAGCTTACCTGATTAGCAAGCTACATCTATAGATTTCACAGTTACAACAGACACATGCACATACCTGCTAATTTACAGACTGACAGAACATTATAATTCCACTTGCCAAAGCTGAAAACTATCACAGATGGGCTGTACTGTACAGCATGAAATGTTATTTGTCAGATAGCACCATTAATAAATAAAGGGAAAACTGTAGTCCCTGACGGGTTGGCGAGTGGTTGCTGGCTGTCGCTACTTGTTCACTAGGTGAAACTGGCCACGAATAGGTATACACCAAAAACCTCCTTTTGATTGCTTTGGTTACTAGCAGATTGCCACTGTTGTCTGTAATTTACATGGAAGACACAGACTTATCTTCAAACACTCGCCAACTACTGGCTGAGCGTCAGAGACACACTTGGAGCCAGGAGCTTCCACTGACCTGCCTAGAGAATTTGGTGGCAAAGTTGTATTTGTGGAGCTAGAGCGAGACATAGGAAAAAAGCTGCTGGTGTCGCTGAGTTACGAAGGGCCAGGTGGAGCCAGGGGCAACTTTCTACTCCGAACAGGAAGACCTTCTTGTAGAGTGGATCATTGCTTACCCACTCTTCTGGAATCATACAACATTTGAGCTGGTATTTACTAATTTACCTTTGGCTACCAAATTAGCAAGGTGTCACTAGTTTGATGGACATAAGAGGTGCATCAAAAAGATACCAGACTTCACCAATAAAAAACACAAAAGCTCCTTGTTTTAAAATTTGGTTGATCTCAACTTCATGTTTATGCCATACACACTAGTTCAAGTGGTAAATACGAAACTTATAGAGCACCTAAGAAGAAAGAGCCTATGTGGTCCTGCTGTGTGCACCTCTGCACAGAGAAACAACTTGAAAGAGAAATCACTGAAATTTAAATCTACACTCACTGGCAATTTTATTAGATATACCTGTTCAACTGCTTGGTAATGCAAATACACATGACAGCAACACAATGCAGTTAGACATACAGACTTGGTGAAGACCACCAGCTGAAGGTTAATCTGATCATCATACGAGAGAATAAATGACATTCATCCCATAAGAAACCTGACCCACCTTTCACTTAAGGACTTCTAAAGTTATGGTTGAGCATAAAGCTTTATAAGGAAGATTGTAAAATATTTAAAGTGTTCGTCACACGAGTGTCACCATGGGTTCTTATGGGCTAAGTGACACTTAATGTGGAATGCTTGTTGGTGCCAGACGGGCTGGTCTGAATATTTCAGAAACTGTTGATCTACTAGGATTTATAGAGAATCCTCAGTGAAAATATCCAGTGAGCAAAAGTTTTCTGGGCTAAAATGCCTTATTGATGGCAGAGATCATAGAAGAATGGCCAGACTGTTTTGAGCTTATAGAAAAAGGTAACAGTACCTCAAATGACCACTTCCAACAACCAGGGTAGAAAGAAGAGCCTCTCTGAACCTTGTAACAGAATGGCTACAGCAGCAGACCACACTGGGTACCGCACTGACTGAGGCTACAGTTTGCACCAAAACTGGATAAAAGACGACTAGAAAAAATATTTCCTGGTTTAATGAGTCTCAATTTCCACTGCCAACATTTAAATGGTAGAATCAGAATTTGGTATTAAAAAAAACATGAAAGCATGGATCCATCCTGCCTTGCGTTAAGGTTTCAGGCTGCTGGTAGTGGTGTAATGGTGTGGGGAAAATTTTCTTGGCAGGCTTTGGACCCCTTAGTACCAACTGAGCATTGTTTAAATGCTGCAGCCTACCTGCGTATTGTTACTGATGTCCATCCCTTTATGACCACAGAGCACCCATCATCTGATGGCTGCTCCCAGCAGGATAATGTGCTATGTCACAAACTCGTTTGCTGCACTCAAATGGCCTCCACAGTCACCACAGCTCAATCCAATAGAGCACCTCTGGAATGTGCTTCATAGATGCGCAGCCAACAAATCTGCAGCAACTGTGTACTGATATCATGTCAATACTGAGCAAACCCTCTGAGCAATGTTTCCAGCACCTTGTCAAATCTGTGCCATGAAAAATTAAGGCAATTCTGAAGGCAAAAGAGGGTCCAACCTTGAACTAGTAAGCTGCATCTAATGAAGAGGCCAGTGAGCATATGATTATTCATTTTTGTCATTCTGTGACCACAGTCATGAACTAGAAAAGCACTCAGAGAGCGCAGACCTCCGCCAAGCACACACAGACGCTGTAACGTCAGGCTTTCTTTTGCGCATGTACGTCACTTCAGGGCCACAGACTGTTCACCCTGGAGTCCGATCGCATTTAAATTATAAAGTCATGATCACATCACCTGATTATTCCCAAAATTGAATTACCGCTTCCTTTTATGAAGCTGAATCCATTAAAAAAAAATTCAGCCAAATCCGTTCATAACTTTTTGAGTTATCTTGCACACAAACAAACAAACAAATGTATGCCAGCGATCACATATACCTCTACCATCTTGGCAAAGATCAATCAATCTAACCTCATAATCACTACTTCATGTGTTGTGGCACCTATTATTGTAGTGGCAATGTGAAAATTATAAGTGTTTGAGTTGGACATGGCACGTGATCTGAAATATTTTCCCCCCAGGGGTTAATACAATATTCTGATTCTGATCATCTTCACAGTCTAGAAGTTAAACTGTTTTGTCTCCTTTAAAAGCCTAACCTTTTACATTGTAATAAATTAATACATTTCTAATTCACAGTTTCCCATTATTGGATTAAAAAAATATTAAGTTATAAAAATCTGAAAAAAATTGAGACATTGTGAAGAAAAATACAGGCTGAAAAGAATATGCAGAGTGTACCCTGTCTGGCTAGCAAGAAATCAGCAGCGTACTGCAGCCTTACATCAGTCTTTTGCATTTATAGCTGGCCTTGTAGGCAGGATGGTAATAAAGCAAACATGATGATTTAATAGAGATAAATAATTTTTATGATTTTTAAGAAGCAGAGGCTTTCTGTTACTGTTTCTGTGCAGAAAGTGTGATTTGTGAAAAGAAGTCTAGACAGCAATGAAGACTTGATTTTGATGCTATTCGATGACTCGGCTTACGACGTGAAAAAGTTTAAAGAATCTTCTGAGTAAAGTCCTTTGCAAAAGTAGTTTAAAATGAAAAAACTTACATAAATTACAGTTCTGTTTGCATTTACAAGGGAAGTACAGTATTGAAAACTTGTCTGTTGCAGTCTTCAACTAAGAATTTTCTATCAAGCCCACCAATACCTCAGGTTATGAGAGATGGCCTGACATTACTAATGCAAGTCTGTTACCTCTGTTTTTTGCTCTTTATGTAGAAATTGCAAAACTCTCTTTGACTTATCTCTCTCAATTGACGCCTTGTTAAATAACATAAATTCAGTTTTAGAAAAACAAGACTGCCAGCTGAAGGTGGTGGCACTCGTAAAACTTTATTGTGTCCAGGTATGACTTTTCTTTCAGTTTTGAGTGGACATGTAGAAAATGTGTAAGAGTAGGACCCGAAGTTAATTAGTTCAAGTACTTGGTAAGGCAAACATCAGAATACATGTTTGCAATGGGTAAGAGTCACATATGTAAATGTATGTAACAGAAATAGAAACCATGGGGTTCTGCCAGCAATCCTTGGATAAATAAAGGTTAGAATAATACAAATGTGGATGAAACAGAGACTTGAAGCAGTTTAGGATATGAGGATTTGTTTCCATCTAATCCAGATGAACAGCTGACAGTAGGAATTTAGATGATAATGTCTGAGAGATGGAGAGGCATCTGGTCGGGATGCTTACTTCCATATCTGAAGCCACTTGTCACATCTAATACTGCACGTTGTCAAAAGTATCAATTTGGTTGCGGAGTAATGAAAAAGCGGGTCTGTTTCTATTTTAGAGGCTTGCTTGACAGATTGAGAGGTGTTTAACGTCTCATTTTGACTTGTCAGGGTGGATGGGGGGGGCTTTACAACTTCATCTCCTCATCTTTCTTTTTCACATGCATACACACACACTGACAGCAGGGCTCTGTTTCTGATAGACAGGGCCAAGCGGGAGACATTACGCACACACGCAGACACGCACTCGCATGCACAGACAAAAATGGTAAAAGAAACATCATTCATCTCTAATTCAAGAGGGAGAGCAGAAAGTAAGATGAGGAAGAGAGCCAGATAAAGTTTGACAGAAGAAAGGGTTGTAAGCAAGAGAGCGAGGAAGACAGAATGAGTGAAAGCCATTTAACTCATTAGGGAAAGGGAGGATCTCAAGTTATATTTAACTTGAAATTTAACTTGTGGGAAAATTTTTGCTTAAAAGCTTGCAGACCTCCACCAGGGCTGTAGTAGTCATCCTCCAAAATCTAGTATTAATTGCCATCTGTACTGCTTACTTTCCTCGCTTGAAAACAGACACTTGATAGTCAGGTTATAGAAAAACTTTCCAAACGGCTCATTTCTTTATTTACTGACAGGATTTTATGAAAGAAAGTCAAGAACACATGGGAACCATTTTGTATGCATTTCAAATAATTACCTCTGCAAAGGAGGTTATGCTTTTTGTCCGGCTTGTTTGTTTGTTTTTAAGTGGGTTTGTTTGGTTTTCTGTCTGTATGTTTGTTAGGAAAAACTGCTGAAACATTAAAAACAATTTTCCTATCTCTAACAATGGACAAACTTTAAAATAAACAAAAAACAAAATGATATTCCGTAACATTCTCAATCAGTCAGCCTGAAATTTTAGGTGGTGATATCAGCTAGAAACTGAAGAAGTATCATCTGGATTTGATCAAGAAGGCTGACTTGATGATTTTTTTTTTCTTTACATGGGAAATCCTATTTACAACGTTCAAAAAAATCATATAAAATTCAAATCTTTATTAATTCCTTCTACTCTTAGAGGTTGTGACCCCACATCTGTCAACTAACAGTTGGGCAAACTTTTGTCCGGATCTAGGGCAGATTAGGATTTTGACAACACTTTGAAATTTGCAGTTTTTAACATTGAAAATACTATTTAACATTTTTGCTGTTTTCTCAGCCAATGCTTATTACAATGAGGTCATACTACTGGACACTAACAGCAAGTTCTACGTGGGTTTTCAACTGATGATGTCACTCATGACCCTGAAGTTTCTCAAGTTCATCTTTTTAAAAACACTAGCACTGAAAGAGTGCAAGATACATATATCTTTTGTATCAGGTGCATATAGGAATTCCAGCATGGGCACACAGATTTATGTTTTATATTGATTTTGTGTCTGTACAGTTGTTGGTGACTTTGGTTTTGCTTTTTTTGGGCAAGTTTTCCACAAAGTGTTGCTCTATGAGTGATCTTGTTTGATTTTAGCAGAATTATGCAAAAAGTTACAGACAGATTGGCACAAAAATTTGACCAGTGATGGAACTTGTCCCAGCTTCAAAGTGATTAACTTTTGGAGTCAATCAAGATCTGGATTCAGTACTCTTTTTGAATTCTTCCAACATTGTGAGACAGGGCTGTTCAGCCTTTTCAGAAGTATGCAGACTCGAACTGCTCTTGTTTTTTTTTTTTTTCCCAAACTGAAAGCGGAGCATAATGCGTAGAAAATTCGGGTGCATGTGTTTAATTTACCTCTCTTTACGTTGTCCAACTCCATGTTTTCCCAGCAAGTGGGTACTGAGGTGTTTCTTCATAACAAAGGCCCACCTGCAACACACAAAAACATAAGACTGTACTTTTAATGAAGGAATTTAGACTGTCTGTCTTGTCTTTTCCAACTGTTTCAAACAATTGCATGGGAACACAAGCCCATCCTTTTCTTATACAGACAAAAACTGACAAGGTTTTGAGAACAACAGATATAGGCTTTGGTAAACAGGTTTGGGTCAAATAACTATTGTTCTAGACAAAGCCTTCCGTATGCTGTACATAAATGTGTCACACAAGTATGTACACACGTGCAAGGGTTTAAAAGCACATGTATCTACAGTACTTGCAGTAGCACGCATACACAGTCAAAAATACCAGGGTACTGTCGCTTGACAGTGACCACAATGTCCTGACTTTGTCGAGGGCCCTGAGTTTACCATGTCTCCAAAACAGAATATGAAAACATAATGAATGGATGACAGGACTAACTACTCTGACATCTAAGCAGCTTCACCAGTGTTTTCATCCCCTGGCCTTTTCATTTAGCACCCATCACTTCCCATTACTGTGCAACTGAGAGACAATGACCACATCTGAGAGCTGAGGATGGAGCTACATAAAAGAGGCATAGGGAGTTGAACCGACAGTCATGTGGTTGGCACTGTCACTGCACACGCTTGGTTTCCCCTGTGTCTTCCTCCTCCTCCTTTTTTTCCCCTTTTCTTCATTTTTTTTTTTTTTTTGTTCTGGATGTTTTCACTTCTCCTTCTTGCAAATGCATCATTATTCTATTTTCTCTTCAGCTAGCCTGTTTGCACCTTTCTGAAGCCTTCCTCCTATCAGTCTCTCATGAAGCAAAAGCATAATTATTTCACTAATTATGTCCCTACCCCTCTCTGTCACAGCCCTTCCAATGTCTGGACACACACAAACACACACGCGGCTGTGTCCTCCATCCCATCATGGCCCCAGAGTCCCGTCCGTCATCAAGGTCCCTGAGGCCGACTCTAACTAACACTATCACATAAATATTCAAACATGTTCCACTGTTTTGCCTCGTTATCATCACTCAAGATTTTCTCAATCCTCTCTAACTCAATCCATCCACCCGTCCAGAATGTTGCCTTGGAGTTAAACTGGGAGCGAATGTATGACTAAATCTTGTAAACTCCAATCAAGGAGAATGGCAAGATCAAAATGCTGAGCTTCTTTGGCCTACTGCAAGTGCCTCTGACTGACGCCATCATCTATAAATAAACAAACAGCATAATTAAGATATTTCTGAGAGGGCGGGGTGTGTGTGCAAAAGAATTAATCAATACATTTGAGAGAATAGCACAGCCTTGGAACACTTCACGCGTGCTTGTTTAAGTCGTCGTGTTTAGACGTGGAGAAAAAAGAGCTTGCAAACATTTCTGTTAATTATGTATTACAGCTGTCCTTCATAAACCTAATTACAGAGTGCTGAAAGGCAACAGGGGCAATTTGCATATGCGCATGAAAGACAAGACATATGCAAAATATGATTTTAATTAGCATTCTTTGATAGCAAGGGGTACAAATTAAACTGGCATGTTGAGAGATTCTCATCTCACCCTTTTTTTACTGGATTATTCTCAGAGTGGCACGAGTGCAAGATGGTTAATGCCCTGTGGAGGCACCTGGCACAGGCTGCACACGCATACACAAACAGACATAAATGGATGTTAAAAGTCATCTAAATGTACAATAACAACATGCGCAGACCTAAATAACCATACATGAATGGAAAATTGCAAACACACATGCTAACACATTCCCAATTAGCTATTCACCATGATACACATAAACGACTAGCTCTGATAAAAAGCAGGACGCAAACACACACGTATATACGCACAAATGCTGATACAAATACAGACAAATAGCCTTACTCACAAAAAGAAATCACGCCCCCAATTTCTCACACATACACACACATACACACACACACCTACACACAGATCCCATATCTAAATGTTAAAGGGGCAAATCCATTTGTTTAAGGCAGTGTGTAATCAGCCCCCTGCCCCTGGTGTGTGTGCATCCTCTGCCATCCAGGTCAAGGCCTCAGCTTGTCGTCCTGCTGCCTTGGGCTGCATCATCAGCCCAAGCCATCAGCCTTGATGGTTATTGTAACAAAGGGATACTTTAACATGCCATTCATCCATATCAATTCTCTTCCCCCCATGAATTGAACTAATAAGGCTGTGCCTCTGCCCTCCAGGGAGGCTCATAATATCCATTGTAGATATGAAAGAAAAAAGAAAAAGAAAAACCGAGGCTTTGGTGTTTCACGTTCGACTTTCCCTTCAGACTAATCGGCGCGCCACAGCTCGTTAGGTCCGTGACGTGCCAAAGCTTTACCGATAAGCAGGGGAGACACGGCTCAATTACCCACAGTTACAATCTTTCTCTTTTTCTTCCCTCCCGCCGCCTGATGATGAAGAGATAACATGTCAATATTTGATACAAACAACTTCATTTGCCTAATGGTGTTCCTGGATAGGCCCATCTAAAGGTCCGGAAGGGATGGAAGATCTAAGAAAAGGCCCCAAGCAAGTCTCGGCTTAAACGTACCGTAGCCCCCACCCCCAAATCACATATTCTTATTTCCAACAGCTGTACACAAGACATGCTGGGGGAGCCAGATCGGACTTAACATAGTATTCTAACTTTTCCTGAGTTAATTTAAACTTGTTTCATAAGGTTCTGACAGTGATCGTTGACTGTAGACTGCTGACTTCATATCTGAAACGCATCCACTCATACGACATCCCTAGCCAATATGGCATGACGAGGAAATTTTATGTGAATCAGTGCTCACTATGGCAGTGATGGACAGCAGTTCAGTCAAACAGAAACTAGTGTCAATATCTCTTGTTAACAAATGTTTATGTAAGTCCAGGACACACTGACATGCCTGTATGCATGTTATGCTGAGTTGTTACACTGTATGAGCCAAAAAAGTGAATTTTCTCCCGAATATTTCAACGATCAATGGGAAGATGACTGAATATCCAGTTTGTTGCCTGCTGTGCAAGACAAGAACATAGAACGCAACATGGGAAAAGCTATGAGGTGAAAAATGAAGCTGAAGTCAAACAAAGACCTGTATTGCACGTGCATAAAAGGTAACTGAAAAGCCATTACGAGAGCTACCAGATGTAAGAACTGCTCAACCCTCACTGGGCAAAACTACTGAAAAGCTCGGCAAGGAAGAGCAGTTCCACTGGGGAAAGATGAAAGGGGAGGTAGAGTTGAGCTCTGAAGTTATGGCACTATGCTTCGGCTCTTTTTGAGGAGCACACACACACACACACACACACACACACACACGCATATACAGGCTCTGCAGTGGTCCGCTGGGCCCCAAAGAAATGAGTGTGTGCGGGCTCATCCAGCCTCCTGTGCCAGTCCTAATGATGGCCTCCACCTGCTGCTTTAATGTCACAGCTGGATCGCCCTCCATCCTTCACTGACTCTGACTGCCATCAGCAGCAGGTAGCTCCCCTCTGCACACTCCTCCCTCCATCTCCTCTGCCATCTCAGCTTCCTTTATCTCCCTTCACTTCCATCTTCTGTTACTCCTTCTCAATACATCCTCCAACCTCCACATTCAAAACAGCGTAATGCTTGATTTATAGCACTGCATGGTGCAACCCTATACCGTGAGCCATAACCTAACACCCTAGCCTACGGAGTAGCCTCGCATGCACCTTCCCAGAAATGTAATATGTACGGCTGTGCGATATCACCAAATTCACATATCCCGATAACAATATATATCATGATACAGTTCGTTTTCTGTAAATTCAATAAACTAAAAGTTTATATAATGAGCACATGGAAAGGACCGTTTCATTGTTGCATTTTAAATTACATACTCAAAAATAAACTCCTTCATGTTATTTTTCTCCTTTTGTTTAGAACTTCTGGCCAAATGCTTAATTAAGAATGTAAAAATGTAAAATATTAATGTGTAAGATATTTTTCAACATGTTTTCAAAAACAAATTAATACAAGCCTAACATAAATGCTGGTGTATAAAATAACGAATGTAAACATGGAGCTTTCAAGATTTAACTATCACAGGGAATTATGCCATGCTGGTTTTCTTGTTTCCAAATGATGAAAAACTGTTGCTCTAAACATTAGGGATATGTGCTAATAGTTGCTATCGTCAATCAGCACCAGAAATACCAGTTGATTAAACTAACTATTCATCTTTTAATAATGTACAACGGTAGTCACCTGTTAGATCAAAGATGTTATGATGCCACCTGCCACTAATCAGGGCTATAGCCCTGGCAGACTGCTGAGCCTCTCTCTCCCTGCAAAGGAAAGTTGGACTAGCAGTGTAGGAGAGATCGCAGTTGCTGGAAGTGGTTCTGTAGTACTTTGATATAAAACGTGTGCCGTTGTATGTCAGCTGTGCCAAGAGTAAACTGACATAACCATGCAAACGAGGTGATGTGTAACCACATTTTGCACAGATACGTGGAGCTAGCCTGCAAACGAGCAGTACTGTTGCTGCTGCTAGCACTGTTAACGTTAGTCACAAGCGCAGTGCATTATAGCAATGTTTAAAACATGATGTTTTCACTGAAGAATGTGATTATCGGTTTCAAATACCTTTTCAATACACATTCAGTATTTTTGACTTGTAAATTAGTGGCCAGGAACATCCGACATAAGCAGTGTGTTTTGTGACACCACAAAATAAACGCCCAAGCACAATATAAAATGATAGGTGTTTGTCATCCAATCATCCTATCATAGTCCTGGAGGTGGATTCAAACTGTTCTACTATGGTGTAGGTAGGAAGAGAAATGGAGTAGGGGTCATCTTGAAGGAAGAGTATGTGAAGAGTGTTCTGGAGGTGAAGAGAGTGTCAGACAGAATGATGACTTTGAAGCTGGAAACTGAAGGTGTGATGCTGAATGTTGTTAGTGCATATGCCCCACAAGTTGGATGCCAGTTAGAAGAGAAAGAGGAGTTCTGGAGTAAGTTGGATGAAGTGGTAGAGAGTATTCCCAGGGGAAAGAGAGTGGTGATTGGAGCAGACTTCAATGGGCATGTAGGTGAAGGGAACAGAGGGGATGAGGAGGTGTTGGGTAGGTATGGTGTTAAGGAGAGGAATGTGGAGGGACAGATGGTAGTGGATTTTGCAAAAAGGATGGAAATGGCTGTAGTGAACACGTATTTCAAGAAGAGGGAGGAACATAGAGTGACCTACAAGAGTGGAGGAAGGTGCACACAGGTGGACTATATCTTATACAGG
>VUQH01070946.1:0-31411 GCA_015106775.1 Etroplus canarensis | reverse complement strand
GCCCAGCCCATCTTAAGAAGCCCCCAGCAGCCTAAAGCTATTGCAGCATAACTAAATCTTAATTATAAGCTTTATCAAAACGGAACGTTTTAAGCCTAACCTTATATGTAGCCTGATTGCCGAAGGCTTTGTCTCCCATTCTACTTTTAAAAACTTTAGGAACCACAAGTAGGCATGCACTCTGAGAGTGAAGTGCTCTATTGGGACAATATGGTACAAAGAGGTCTTTAAGACAGGCTGGGACCTGATTGTTTAAGATTTTTTGAGTATAAGGACTTTAAATTCAGTTCTGGATTTAACAAGGAGCCAATGAAGAAAAGCCAATATAGGGGAAATATGGTCTCTCTTTTCAGTTCCTGTCAGTACTCTCACTGCAGCATTTTGGATCAACTGAAGGCTTTTTGGGGAGCTTTAAGAACATCTAAATAGCAATAAATTACAATAATCAAGCCTAGAAGTGATAAATGCATGAACTAGTTTTTAATCATCACTCTGAGACAGAATGTTTCTAATTTTGGTTACATTACGGAGGTGAAAAAGGGCAGTCCTACATATTTGTTTAATGTGAACATTAAAGGACATATCAAGTCAAAAATTACTCCAAGATTCCTCACAGTGTCACTGGAGGCCAAAGTAATGCTGTCCAGAGTAAGTATCTGGTTAGAACGAGTGAGGTTTTAGGGCCAAATAAAATAACCTCAGTTTTGTCTGAATTTAAAAATAGAAAATTACAGGCCATCCAGGTCTTTAAGTCTTCAAGATATGGCTGCAGTTTAATTAATTGATTTGTGTCATCTGGCTTCATGGATAGATATAGCTCAGTAACATCTGCATAGCAATGAAAATGTATGCAGTGTTTTCTAATAATATTGCCTAAGAGAAGCACGTATAATGTTAAGAGTATTGGTCCCAGCACAGAACCCTGTGGGACTCCACAACTAACTTCTGTGTGTGAGGAAGACTCCTTGTTTACATAAACAAAGTGGAATCTGTCAGATAAATAAGATTTAAACCAATGTAATGCATTCCCTTTAATACCAACAGAGTATTCTAGCCTCTGTAGCAAAATCCATTCATCCATCCATCCATCCATCCATCCTGGTTGTGAGTGCACTGGAGTCTATCCTACCTATCATTAGACAAGAGGCAAGGTGGACGGGGTGCACCTTTGACAAGTTTCCAATCTATTGCAGAACTCTGAGAAACTTGTAAATAATAATTTTAACTATTTTAGGATTAATCACATGTTTAATGGACACATATATAACCATCCAATTAACTCCCAATCAAAAGATTAATGAATTATGCATCTCTCAAAAAATTAAAAACCAGCTCATCAAAAAAGCACAAGCTTCAGAATGTTACAGCATTACTGTTCTCTGAAGTTGTCAGTGTAATAAATTGATCATTCAGACTTCATTCAGACTGCATATATTTCTACATTAGTTATTTTTGTTATAAGAACTGTTTTTTTCTCAGTCTTCTGGCCTTAAATAGTCCCAGAAAGAAATCTATGAGAGTTTTGTTGATGTGGCAGCATAGAAGGATTCAAAGGCACTTTTTTCTGCTTCTGAACATGTAATCAAAAAGCAGCTTACCAGCACAGAAAAAAATAAACTATAAAAAAAATAACGCCCTCAGGGCACAAGAATACATTTGCAAGCGTGAACTGGCTAGAACACAGTAATTTTCACCTTTGGAGGTAGATCTCTAATGGGACAAGGAGCCTTCAATTCCAGGCGTCATGTGGAAGAAGATCAAAACTCTCAGAACTTCAAGAGTGACTTTGATAGAAAATTGGATTACTGACACTAAGTACATGAAATGTTCTTGAGGTAACCTAGACTTCCTAGAGGAAGAGCTGTTTTCCAGCAGTAATAATACATGTTATTATGTTATACATTTATGTCAGGGCTAGGCCATTATAAAGCTTTGCATTACTGTAATCACATTGCATTCATATATATAACACAGTAATGAAACACATTACCTAGTCAAGTCATTATGTCACAGCTGTTATATATGATCTCCAATCAGTTGCATAATGGCCAGAAAGAAAAAAGCCATCAAACACGCTGTTTCATGAGTGCTTCATAACATTTGCTGCTCTCAGTTTGTGCAGGAGACAAAAATGACAGCGCAGTCTACAACTACTGAGGATTAAAAGTATGCACATTGTTTTTAGCATAAAAGGACACATTTGTAAAGCCTCCTTTTTTAGGATAGTCTTTTTTTTTTCTTTGTGTTGGTATGACAGTGTATATAGGTTTTAACTTTCTATTAACTGCCACTGTGTGGTATGGTGTGCAGTGGTTAGTGTGATTGCCTCACAGCAAGAAGGTCCTGGTTTTGAATCCACCAGCTGACTGGGGCTCTTCTGTGGTTTCCATGTTCTCCTTGTGCCTGCATGGGTTCTCTCTGGGTACTCCAGCTTCCTCCCAAAGACATCCATATCAACTTAACTGGTGATTCTAAATTGACCATAGGTGTTAATGTGAGCATGAATGGTTGTCTGTCAGCACTCTGGTAGACTTGCAGCCTGCCTAGGGCGTACCCCTCATCCCTCCCTATGAAAGCTGGGATAGGCTTTAGCAGCCCCACAACCCCAAATTGGAGAAGTGGAAGAAAATGAACGGGTGTTCACTTGAAATTACACGAAGATACATCTCAGGTGATGATAAGAGTAGAGCAAAATGCAATTTATTGAGTAGGGTAAGTAAATATTTTCTAAATAAGTAAAGTATTGCATTACTTTTCCTAAAAAGTAACCTTTTTCAGTCATTTAGCAGAGTCAGACAGTTTGTGCATAAATATTTTGCTACTAAATTCCTAGAAGCATCAATCAAATAATTGTCTATATTTTTAAGTTTGAGCCTTTTGTTAGAACCAGTTGGTTTTGCATTAAAGTTGCACCTATCTGACTATTGTGACTGAAGTCCATAATCTTTCTGACAGCATGGAGGGTGTTTGTCAGTGAGGTGCAGTATCACTTCAGGGGACACACATTTCAGAATAAGTTGGTAAGAATTGAGAAAAGCCAGAGCTGCTCGAGGGATGAACCAGACTCACTCAGGGTAGTGGTGGAGAAAACGATGTTTGCGGTCTGCTATTATGGACAATGTCCTCCACCCTCTTGATGACAAAACGTCAATGCAATGGAGCATTTTCAGTCAGCAGCTTTTTCCACTGAGGCGTGCCAAGAAGCACTTCAGGAGTCCATCTGACTGCCTTCCACTACAATGCCCCCCTCCCTCAACAGCATCAGCTGCTAGCCTTTCGTCCCCCCTTATCTACTTGGCTGCAGTCTGTCATTTACTTATTTCTCAAGTGAGCTGCAATGACATTTCATCCTCTCACATCTATATGGAGGGCCAAAACTGCCAAAACCAAATATAAAGAAATAAGTACACTCAGTAGGGCGTAATAGATAAAACTATACATACATATATTTCCATTTTCCTCATCATGCATTGCATCCTTCCAAGAAACAAAGACCCCAAACAGTAATTTTACCTCCCAGAAGACTGGCCTACTTCAGTGCTCAGATTGTTTGTAAAGAATGTATTAAAATTAAGATTACTCACACTGACTAAGGCAACAGTAGGCTGTATCTTTTTCCTCCTTCTGTCAATGAAGTCTGGTATAGTAGCTTTGAATGTAGTGTTAGAATGAGTCAGTTTCCCATATGGCAGCAAGGCCCAGTGGTAAAACTATTAGTATACTATATAATACCTATAAAAAGTATTCAGCCCCCTTGGATGTTTCACCCTTTTATTGCATTAATAAATTAAGTCAAGAATTTGTACAAAAAAATATTAACTAATGTAAATTAATTAGAAACATATATTAGATTAAAATTAATGTTTGCATTTACCTTTCAATTTGACATGAAAGAAGATTTTTTTGTAAATTCTTGTCAGACAAAGGCAAATTATATTGACCCTGATCTAATTTATTAAAGGGTAATGTATTAATTAAAAATCAAGCATTGAAGGGGGATGAACACTTTTTATAGGGGTTGTATATACTATATAGTATATAGAATATAGTTTAACAGTTTCTTGTTTGGTTTGTTTTTTGGGTTGTTTTAGGAGGGTCTACGGAAGTCTAAAATATTTTCCTAACAACCACATTAGTAGTAGTAGTAGTAGACGTAGTGTTGTTATCATTGTTGTAATTCCAACTGCTGTAACAAATGAATTTCCAAAATAAGGGATAAATAATTTCTTTTCTTATAGTTTTCTTTTGTTATCTTCAATACAAATGTAAATAAATACAGAAGCAAAGTAAAACAAAACATCCATCCATCATATTTTAATGAATTAATAATAAAATGATCGATACCAACATTTTTTAGACTTCATTTTGGTTTTTTAAATTGCAGTTTATTTATTGCGTATTCATTCATTCATTTATGCATTCATTCATTCATTTAATTTTGGTATCGTTGGTCCTCCATACTTCAGACACACAGATGGAAAGCTCCATACAAAGCTTCTCTACCCTACACAGAAGCTCTGGCTTCATCTGTTGGATTTAGTAATGCTGTTTTTGTCCATTTTTTGTTTGTTTTTGTTTTTTATACAAAGCCCCTTGTGGATCTACAAAGTAATTTGTTCACATAGTAATTCATTTATTCACTCTTTCACAATCATAGGATTAGTTAATCTTCCCCCTAGTGCCCATTAGGAGGCATATGGTAGATCTACAGAGAGCACACAGAACCAGCATCAGTCACTCTCGTCTCATGTGTGACACTGTGTCCTTGTTGTTTATCTGTGTTTACTGTCTGTGAAGCTCTTTGTCACAGATGTTTTTTTTCTGGGAATTGATTTAGATGTAAACTTGACTTGATCAATCCCACCATTTTGCTTATTATCTAGGAGGCATTTAAAGACTCTTATGCTGTGCATGTTGTGCAGCTCTCTCAGTCTCTCTTTCTGGCTTCCTCTTTCAAGGAGAAACTGATCAGATGATCAATAGGAAATATCAAAATGACTATACATCTCTACATCAATTCTGCATTTCCATTCTTTCTGCCTTCTTTTTAATCTGACAAATTTTAACATGGCTACTCACAATTTCAAAAAGATAGGAAAGCTCGGGAGATCTGTGCATTCATTTAAGCATGTATGTATGTATGTATGTATTTATTTATTTATTTGTTTGTTTGTTTGTTTGTTTGTTTGTTTGAGCTGACCAAAAGTAAACACTGAAATCAACTATCCAGGACACCTGCTTACTCAGGGATCTCCATCTGGGACACACTGCAGCATAACTCAGTCACTGACATGTTCATCTCCTCATGTTGGTTTGTGTAAGGCTGGCTTTGTTGAAACTTTGTAGGTAAGTGTAGTGGTTTGTTACCCAATGGTCACATGTCATTTCATTTTGATGGTGGGCCATACTTATTGGATTTGGAGTCCATAGACAAGGAGCTACATCAAAAAAGAGAGCTGGAGAGTCACAGACACAACAGGGCTATGCTGAAAGACGACATATTGATGGTGTTCCTCTGCTCACTGTACAGCTCATCTGAATGAGGAGCAAAACTTATGCTGAAGAGTAGAAACTGTTGGATGGTAAGAAATACTACGAAAAAATTTACCAACTTGGCCACATGGTCAGCTGGCCAAAAGTAAAGCTGTTACAAGTAAAAAGAAATTTTATATGTTGGATTCTTCATTTGCTACAAGCTTTCTAGCACAAAGGCAGCTAGCCAAAGTCTCAAACACAAAAACAAGCCACCTTAAGCTAATAAATATTTGGAGTGACATAATGCAAGGGTTAGAGGCATATCGGCAGGATGTTCCTAATGCAGATGAAAGAAATAAAAAAATGTCTTTGAAATTGTCCATTTTTTTCTTTTGAAAGCTGCAGGAAGCTAGAGCTACTTGTTGTGGCATGCTCTTTTCTGAAACTTATGAAAAGTGCAAATTTAGCATGACCTTTAAGGCCATATTATCATACTACACTGAAATAAACAGGAATTAAAGCAGCTGACTTTCTCCCCCTGAGGACCATGAATATTTGTATCAAATCCTGACAGTTCATCCAGCAGCATTTGTCTTGGTATTTCAGAGTGGAACGATGGACACAAACCCATTTGATTAGGAACAAAGTTTGAATTAATTTGTGAAACAAATATATTCAGTTGTACTTTTCTTTGATTCATCAGGATGTATTATTTCTGAGTTTTTTTAGAGCTTGCAGTCACTTCACCTGTTATTTTAAAAGAATGTATTTTATGATTTGTCTGCTTTTTAATGTGCTGCAGTGTGCTATCATGTTTCCCATGCAAAGGTCAGGAGATATTATAATTTTGACCTAGTTGTACATCTACCTATCTATGAAGTAATTAAAATGAGATAAAAATACACACACAGTTTTTATCTCATTTTAATTAATTGACAGATGGTGTAATAGTGTAAAGCTTTTTTTTCTTTACAACGCTGCAACAGTATAACATAGGCTGTAATTTTTTCTTTATAAGTGAATGTCATCATTCTGTCATGTAGGTCTTTTTTTTTATTGTGACTGATGATGATGCATCTGTTGATTTTTTATCTGCTCTTCTGCAGATATTCTATGCCATTAGTGTCTTTGTTTTTGGTTACTGTTTGGACCTCATCTGGTCTTGGAAGCATGCTTCATATTGTACTGATGATGTCTTATAGCAAAAATGCGTTCGTCTTTTTGCCCATTAATAAATACTGTGAATTATAACTATAGGCGAGCGCTTGTATTTTTTGTGTTCTTACATTTCATTAAGACTAGTAGGCACCCTGCACATCTGTAAGATTAACATTAAGCAAACTGTCACTTTTTCATGGAAATAAAAGAGTCTGGATCTAAGCCAGAAGAAAATTTTGATTTTTTCACAGATTTCATGTTCTTTCGCTTTTATTGCACTGTAAGAGTAATGCACAATAATCATGAGGGAAATTCAGACCTCTTGGGCATATCAGCTTGTTTCTCCAGTTCATCTGGATTTGACCCAGGCTTTGACCTGGATTGCAACTGTGTACTTCATCTCATGAACCACTTACTGTACAGCAATATTTGGACAAATTTAGACCTTTTGCATACATTATTCTATACATTCTATATATCCTTCCCAGAGCTCATCTGGATCTCATCTGGATCTAGAACTCATTCAGATTATTACATTACAGGACTGGAATGTTCTTTTACAGGGCTTTTCAACCATACCAGCCACATACTAAATTTCATGGTAAAAACTTACCAAAATAGCTACCCAATCAGCCTTCATTATGGATTCCCACTGGCATTACCCACAAAGGCATTGGTTTACATGATAATAGTAATAATAACAATAATAATATTAGCATTTCAAACATGGGTTACATCACAAATGACATCAAACTCTCAGAAATAAGCATATGCAGAACTATTCACTTGCTCTGAACTGGCAATTCATGTTTACTGGCAACATGTAGGCCCAATGTATGATGTAATCAGTGGGGATGATGTTTTCATAGTTAACGGTTTAGTATTTCCTTTGTCAGTGATGACATTGGTATGATTAACTATGACAGGTTTCTACCAGTGTCTGCTTTTAATTAGTCCTGCATTTAATTTCTAACTTAGATTGTAGAAATTTTACTTCTTAAAAAGATAAAGTAAAGCTGGATTTCAAATATTTTATACATAACAATACCTGTAGCAATATTCACATTATTTTGGGGTTGTAATCCCTAAAATGTTTTAGATATAAAAAATTTGACCCTTTAAACAAACCCCAAAGTAGTGTGTGTATACAAATGTGTGTAGAGCTGTATTTTTGCATAATACTCCTTGTATTTATTAAAAAAGAATATTTGTGGTGAAATTTGTGAATGGTCAGCCATACAAACTTCCCCCCTGTGGATGTATAATCAGTGATTTTTCCCCTTGCATGAATTTGAAACCCTCTTCTTATTTGCATGGGAGAAGAATCCAGATTGTGGGCGGTGCCAGATGTTCCCTGCAGCAAACAGTGTTGAAGCTAGACACAGCCACTGAACATCTGTGGAGGTGTGCTGATTGAAAAGAGAAAATGTTCCACAGAGTTACGCCATTTCTTTTACATTACCTATTGTTACATCTAGTTTGACTGTGATGCTTTTTAGACAGGAGTACAGGGAGTAAGTCTGGTTTCCCTCTGTATCAGGCAGCATGCTGTGGGTTAATTGCAAGAGTGCTATCCAGCCAGGAAAGCGTGCATGTTCAGAGCCGTATGCCTGGAAAATACGCTGTGAAAAAATAAGAGTTGTTGATGGCTGTTTGTCAAAGAGACTGAGGAACATTCCTCTGTGTTCAGAGTGTGTTTTATTGTGGGCAGCTGACCTAGCGACAGCATGTTTCTCTAGTTCATTGGTGTTGGCCTTTGCCTTTCTGTCTCTGGAAATTTTGGCAGGGATTCAGCCCTTGTCCCACAACATTAGACTTCTCAAATTAACATTTCATATGATGGCATCGTGGTGTGGGGGTGTGTGGCAAAGCGTGCCAGCACAGAAATGAAGCAAGCTGGCACCAAGTGCTCTGCTAGCTCTCCTTCTCTCTTTCTGTCCCACTGCAACAACCTTGAACCATTTTGTTAGCATCCCAAATGAACAGCATCGGTGTTGAGATTTGAATAGCATAAATAAATGAATGAGCAAACAAACCAGCACAAGCCTGACGCTGCTCTAGAGGCAATCTAGGGCTTGCACTCCCTGTGTAATGATCTGCAAATAGCTGGCTGCTGAGATAAAATTCAATTGAAACTACAAACTGCCACTGTCGACCACATGGCAAATAGGCTGTTATAATTTCAACCAAGAGATTTGCCATGCACCTGTTAAAATCCAAACACTTTAAGTCAATAGGACTTCTGGGTAATATCATAACAAGGCCACATGTTGCCTCATATTTTGCCTCCCTATAAGGGTCTGTCTCATCTCATCACTGGGGACACAAAAGCTAAAAACATTCAACAGTAAAAAGTGCATTTCCAGAGTGTGTGCATTTGAAATTGATGTAGGTATTGAATACCATGTTTGTTATTTAATTTTACGGAAATTATAATAAATCTACATGGCATGCAATGTCTATTGCTTGCTCTGCTTTGAGCCCCAGGTTGTTTGTGTTTGGTTTTGTCTGTCTTTATTCATAGGCTTATTGCAATCATGAAGCAGGATCTTTAAGAGGAAGTCCTAGAAAGATTAACAAGAATAGACAAAATTGGTCATTCAAAGGCTGAGTTAGGTTTAAGGAGTTCCCTTTCCACTGATTTTGACAAAACAATCTTAACCTGAAGTTCAATGTTAAACTGTTTTGTTGGAGCTATCAGTCTTTGCCTGTATTTGAATTTTTCTTGAATGTAATTGAATCACGTATACATTCATCTACACTAGACATTGACAATACCCCTATCAAAAAAAGTAAAATGTTTCTCATGAGCAACAGCTGTGTAGGCTGTGCTGCACTTACTGATGTTGAAAGTGAAGACAGCATGAAGCAAGTAGAATAAAAGCTCAGTCATTACTAATACTTTAAAAAGCAAGGCTGCCTTTACTGCAAACTCTGTGCTTCACTGTGACCTCGACTCCCATCACAGTGAATGGAAGAACATAAATACAGCCTTTATATATGTATTATATTTAATCATGACCTTCATGCCACTGATCCTAGTTCCAAGTAATTGAAGTCATGTAAACAGTAACTGTGGGAGAATATACACTATATGGACAAAAGTATCGGGCAGCCCACATATTACACCTAAAAGAGCTTTCATGATATCCCATTCTAGATCTATGGGAGTTTTCATGTGGAGTTGGTCCTCCCTTTGCTTCTACAACAGCTTCTACTCTTATGGGAAGGCTGGGGTTTTTTTGTTTTTTTGGGGTTTTTTTACAAGACTTTGGAATGTGTCTGTGGGAATTTTGCCCAATTATCCAGTAGAGCATTTGTGAAGTTAGTCACTCGTTGTTGTTGGACGAGAGGATTTGGCTTACAATCTCCATTCCAGTTCATCTCAAAGGTGTTCAGTGGAGTTGAGGCCAGGGTTCTGTGTGGACTAATCAAGTTCTTCCACACCAAACTCATCCAGCCATGCCTTTATTGGCCTTGCTTTGTGCATTCATGCTAGAATAGAAGAAAGTCTTCCTCAAATTGTTCCCACAAATTTGGGAGCGTAGAATTATCCAAAATTTCTTGGTAAGGTGAAGAATTAAGATTTCCCTTCAGTGGAACTATGGGGCCCATGCCAACCCCCAAAAAAACATACACCATAGCATCATTCTTCCTCCACTGAAGTTTACAGTTGACACAATGCAGTAATGTTCTCCTGGCATTCGCCAAACCCAGACTCATCCATCAGACTGCCAAAGAAGCACAATTCATCACTCCACAGGACATGTTTCCAGGGTCCATTGGTGGTATGCTTTACACCACTTCTTCTGATGTTTGGCAATGTCCTTGGTGATGTAAGACCTTCAAGCAGCTGCTCAGCTGTAGAAACCCATGTCAAGAAGCTCCTGGCACAGTTGTGCTGATCTTAATGCCAGAGGAGGTTTGGAACTCTGCAGTTGCTGTGTCAGCAAAGCATTGACTCGGTGAGCCCACTCTGTAACTATACATGGTCTACCACTTCATGACTGAGATGCTGAGGTTCCTAAATGTTTCCACTTGGCAATTATACCATTTACAGTTGATCGTGGGACATCTAGGAGGGAAGAAAAAACACAAACTGGCTTTTTGCAGTGGTGGGATCCTATTACAGTACCACACTCAAATTGCATGAGCCCTTTAGAATTAACCATTCTTTTACAAATGTTTGTAAAGGGAGATTGTATGGGTAGGGGGTTGATTTCATATACTTGTGATAATGAGACTGAATGAAACCTGAATTCAGTGAGTAAGAAGTATGGCCGATTATGTTTGTCTGTATAGTGTAGTTAAAGCAGGAAAAGCACCCGTGTTTGGTCCTGAATGGTGTGTCTTTTAGGTCAAAAATCAGATGGTTAATATTGTGTTGATTTAAGTGGATATGTCAACATGAAGCTATTATATATTATATTATTACAGTGACAAGACTATCTGCTTAAATGGCCATTTCTGCCTCTGACAGGCTCTTTAAACTGCACTGTTCTGGCTGACCTTGTGACTTACTTGGAGAATGACACAGAGCTCAAGGTGTGTGAATGAATGTTTTTCACTAAAGTAGAGGGGGCTCTTAGGGAGTGATGCTGAATGCAGCAAGCTAAAATATTTGTTATCAGGAAGATTGATGGTGGATGTGTGTTGGGTTAAGCAAAACTACTCTTTCAGCAGGGGTTAACACTTTGCAAAAGCTGTTGGTGCATTGCCATGCCACTATATATAAAAAAAACATTGAATATACACTTTAGTCTTCTATTGCTGTGGCTGCTGTTTTTGCTTTTGTAGCAAAACAAACATTATTTCTTATTTATTTTTGCTGGTACAATTTATTTATTCTTTTTTTGCATTTTTTTATTGTAGTCCTATGTGTGTTTACACAGCTAAAGAGAAATAAATTGGATTTCACTTCCTTTAAAGTGAAAAACCAAAGACCACACGTTACAAAATGATAATTTAATATCTTGTAATGAAATCTCTTGTTATAAATTTCAATGTGTGAATTCCAGCTTCTCTCTCACTCCGAAATGGGCTCCGTCATTATCTGTTGTTTGTAACTTATCACTTTTCCAGTGACAGCGCTGTGAAAAGGCCTTTCCCTTTTACAGCTGAGCACTCAGGAAATGACTTATAGAGAATAGCATAGAAGCTTCAGTTCTAGGTTGACATCCATAGAATTTCTGGGCTGCTTTAAATGGGTTTCATTGTATGGCATGTTTTTAAGGGTTGCATTAGTGATTCATAGGTTTCAAAAATAAAAAGAAGTGCAAACCTTCCCCAAAATCAGCACAAATTATTGGGTTTTGTCCCAGAATAAAAATGTAATATTACTACCTTGAACGTGAGAAAAGAACTTTTGGAGGTGAAGCTGCTTTGTCAACACCTTGTATTTGCAGTCTGTGATGTGACGTGTAAATGAGAACGGTTTGCTGGAGGCAGCTGTTTCCCTAACAAAGCAGGTGAATGTTTTTATTTCTGGAAACTCAGAGTGCATCCACCAACCAAGGCTAAAGCCCTAGCCTGCATTTTTAAAGAAAGTGATATGCCCCCAACTGTAATGAGTCCTTTCTCTGTCCATGCTCCAAGTTTCATCAAAGGCGGCTTAGTTGTTTTTGCTTAAATACTTCTGAAAGAAAACATGCCTCTATACCAGTTCCTCTAAAAAACTCTAAGTTTTCCTAAAGCAGCTGAAACATCCAGCTGCTCATAGAACTCTTTCAACCTGAAACTCTTAACATCACCAAAAATCCTTTCAGTAGATGTTTATGTTTAAATTGCAATAAATTCTAAAATCATACCAAATCTAATTATGTAAAAAAAAAAAAGGGAAATGGTGTGTCAGCAGAATTTCAGTGTTCGTTTGTTCTTAATTAGGCAAGCATCTTGCTGGGTTGTGTGGAGTCTCCTTAATTATCCCTGTGTGCACTAAGTGCACTGTGAGACTAAATCTTAATAAGATGGGATGAGATTAAATTTTATTGATCTCTCTGGGAATGGTGTGCTCATATGTTATGTTAAAAATGTTAAAATAAATCAGCTTAAAGGATAATTCAGATTTATGACTCACTGGAATTTTAATGGTTCTTCTGGTTGGTCTTGCTAGTAATTTTTTATTCACTATGTTCTATTCTGAGAACATCTCCCCAGGTTAGTCAAACTTACTCCAAAGGAAAAATTGCAAACTTACTCAAACTGCCAGAAACTGTAAGCATCCATATGCTAGTTGCAGACAAGCATCCTGATCTAGTTTTGACCAAATGTGCACAGACTTTCTTGTGAAGAGTTCTATGCATATATACATACACTGACACGTATAAGGTGCGATTTGTCAAAGGGGATGGTGGAGATTCCCTTTGCTTTGCAAACAGCCACACTCCTGTGTGAAAAGATCGATCACAAGTTACAACCTGCTTCATGAAGGTAGAAAGTACAGTACAGAGCTGAGTCATTTTCATATATTTATTGGTTCTCAAACTCTAAAAGCTGGCTGGAGTCTGTCCCAGCTGTCATCAGGCAAGAGGTATGCTATGTCCTGGACAGGCCACCAGTCTGTTGAGGGAGCCCTCGTGCAGCCCGCTCCCTGGGTGAGGTAGTCCCAGTGTCATTACAACCTCCTGGCCTGCGTACTGGTCTCCTGAGGTTCACCCCTTCCACCACCCCAAAGCAGTTTTGCTCCAGGCAGCCTCTTCCAGGAGTTGATGGACAGTCATTGGGGTTTTTGTGGATGTAGGTACAGGGTGTCTTTGTGGCAACCACTGATCCTGGCCCACCATGAGAACCTTAGCAGATTTGCCCAATCTGTGGTCCGCATGGCTCCAAGTACCCAACTCTCTTCCCTCCCTTAAAAACCCTGTCTCTGATTGTTTCAATTAAATAGGTCAATTTTCTTAACTGCTTATCCAATCAGTGTAGCAGAAGGGCTAAAGCCCACCCTAGTTGTCATCGGGCAAGCAGTGGGATACACCCTAGACAGTTCACCAGTACACTGTAGGACTAACACAGAGAGGCAGCCAGCCATTCATATTCCCAGTTTAGACTCACAAATTTTGTGTCATGATCCCCGGTCTGCCTGGATCAGATCTGTTCTCTCTTTCCCTCTTTTCTCTAGTGCTTTCTCTTTCTTCTTTCTGGTGTGGGTTGGGCA
Organism: Etroplus canarensis; assembly: GCA_015106775.1. NCBI lineage: Eukaryota > Metazoa > Chordata > Actinopteri > Cichliformes > Cichlidae > Etroplus > Etroplus canarensis. Next base: position 17,625 of record VUQH01070946.1, on the reverse strand, counting down.
ATTATATTTGTCCTTGAGTGTGGGTGTGGCTAAGGTAGACTGGTGACTACACACTTGCTGTGCATTTCCCATCATGACCAGTGGTATTTAAACCCTGTGATTCTTGCCATTTTCTGTCAGAACAATAGTTACTCCTACATATCGTAAGTCCGGCCAAGTTACAGTACTTTAAGTAAGTCTGGCTTGTTTTTTGCCCGTGCGATCCCCTCACATGCTTTCTCTGCTGCCTTTCACACAAACACAGGAACCCTGCCTTGGATCTTTTCAATGAGCCTGCCTGACCCACTCTCACTCCCAGAATCAAGGACAGTATTGGATTTACCTAACACGAGATCTGCCTGGAGATCTCTTCATCCAGTACTCTGTTCTCTGTCTCCCACAGCCCTAGCACCCTCATAACCCTCTGGACTCTCTGCAACTGGAAAAAACTTTTGGCTTACACCCACAACTCTGAGCATTATTCATTAAAAGGACAAATGAAACAATCTGAGAAAACACATAATTGGATTAGCAGTGCAATTTTACCCCTAAATGTTTGCATACTTGTTCAAAATTTGTTTTTAATTATATGTATTTTGAGGTTTTGTACTGTCCAGAAGTGACCGTTGCTTTCAAATCGCTGCTCGGCTTTTTCCGTCCCCATGATGTGAATGCAACCACACAGCTCAGCTCCACTCATTCGCTCCTGTGTAAACTGGACTGATTTGTCCTGGTCTGCGAGAAAGCTCGCCATTTCAAGGATACAGGACCAGTGACCAGCGCCCACACGACTGAGTGACCCAGTTTGGCAACTCCGACGTTTCACGGCGCACGACCTTGCGAACGCGTGTGGCAGCGCTGAGCTCGTCAAATTCTTTAGAAAGCATGACATCTCCAGTATATATTGGTTTATCATTAGTTTTCTAATAAATATGGCAGGACATCATGTATCACATGATAATTTAAACTATATACTACTGGAAAAGTGACCTTTTGTGATTTTTGGCAAAATCGTTTCATTTTCCCTTTAACTATATTCACCTTGTGTTTCATTAAACCCTAACATCTGCATCTGTCTGCTTCTGGGTCCGCCTCCACAAACCTGACATTTTGTATGTCGTTGGACTGTGGGAGGAAGCCAAAGTAATCGGAGAAAACCTATGCAGGCACAGGGACAACATACAAATTCCATACAGAAAGGCCCCAGCTGTCCAACGGATTTGGTCCTAGGATGTGATTAATAATTCAGGTCATCCAAAAACAAACATTGTCAGGATCAATTTGTTCTCAACATGACACCTTCTGTTCCTTGGCTAGTCAGACTCATTGTACCAGTGTTACCATATTCCCAGATGTGAGCAAATACAGCTGCTGTGAATACAGTATTGATGAGTGATAGTAAGAATTGTTAGATCTAAGAAAATAAAAGATAAGCAAATAAGTTTTAACAAACTGGAATTTACCACCAAACACAACTAAACCTTTCCCTGGATGTAAGTGGTATGCAAACGTGTACTACCACACAATTGTGTGTTAATGGTTTTCAGTGCATCAGGTTGGCCCGAATTAAAATATCTTGATGTTTTCATAGACTGCAATGAAATTTAATTTAGACATTGAGGATCTTGAATAACCTGTGTTGGTTGGCAGGTTGATTGATTGATTGACTGACTATCATGCATAAATACATTATGCCCAGCCCTAACAGCCTTGCAAGACACCAATACCAAATAACCAGAGCCAAGGTAGCAATGTAACTTTCAAGTACTAAAGAAGTACAAAAGATATATTTGTCAGGATTAGCATTTAGAAGAGAGGACCCAAACGCAGAACTTCAAAAAACGGCAAGCTTTATTTAAAAGCTGACAAGGTCCAAGGCAAAACTGGAACAAAACAAAGCACTGGGCCTGGCTTAAATATACATTGACATGGCATGGCAACAAGGAGCAAAGGTAAGCAGCAAACTGACTGGCTTGACTAGGACACATAGGAAGACTAACAACGTGACAAGAGACAGGAGGCAGGCAGGGGTATAAATGCACACAGACGTGACGAACAAACGAGAAACAGGAGGGAGAGGAGCACAGGTGATAAAAATCAAAGGCAGGAAGTAAAACAGAACACAGTGCAAAAGATCAGACAGACAAGACTGCACAACATAACACTGAACTTGACAGAAGACAACACAGCAGGGAGACACTGAGGGAACTAAATAGCATACAACGGGCACTCAAGAAATATAACCATAAACAAAGGAAGGCTTAATAGAGAATACTGATAAGCAAAGGATGCAAATACAGATAACTGAGAATACAAGGCCAAAAGAACTCAAAACACCCAAAATCACAACAGAAACACATGACCATGATAATATTTGAACCTGACAATTTTTCCAAGCTTCAGAAATAAAACCAGCAAACCTTTAAACGCTGTTTATAACTGTTTGTTGTTGTTGTTGTTGTTGTTTATTTGCTTGTTGTTTTTGTTTTATTCGTTTTATTTATAGCCCTGCAATAGACTGCTGATCTGCCCAGCATGTACCCCACCTCTCTCCCTATGACAGCTGGGATGGGCTCCAGTCCCTTGTGGCCCTAAATAGGATAAATAGAAGAAAATGGATGGATGAACTATGTTTTATATTTTATTGTTATACTTATCCCTATCTAATATATTCTTTATTTCTTCTCGTTTCCCTCCCTGGTATGGATCATAACAGATGACCACCTTGGCGACATGTTGTAAGCAAGGTTTTTTCCTCGTTCTCCAAAAGCCAAATTGTCTGTAATATTGCAACTCTTTATATTAATACATAAAGAACTGTAAAATCCTGAGGTAACAGCCTCAACACAAAGTGGATTTTTTTTGTGCAAATTATTAGTGTTATTAGCACTATTAACAAATGTTAGCAATGCACTAAACTAAACATGATAAATAAAAAGCTAGACATCAGCAGTGACAAAAATGCTGCAGTAAGTGCACTCTTATAAAAATGTCTGCCTTAAAATGAACTGTTTTAAAAAGGTATCAAAATAAATACAGAATAGTTTGAGACATTAGCTTTTTTATGCCACATCTTCTGCCTTTTTAAAGCCTGGCCCCTATATTACCCTCAGTGCAACTGAACTGCTAAAAGTTAGGTCAGAGCTTTGAGTGCTTTATATAAGTAGGCATTGATGCAGCCTTGACCTGCAAGCTTCAAGCTCAGGGAGTGTGCTACAGAGGATTTTTTTATTTCAATATATTCTTTTTCTCGTCCAACAGTTTTTTTTCTTCTTTTCACATACGCAGCTGTACTCCTAAGACTTGATGACAGGTCTTTAAGACAACACTCTTCCCTTTTGACATAGGCACTGAATGTGGCTGTGGATTTTTAAATCTTGTTAAATGTACTATTTAGCCTAGGAACTAGAAGACTTTTCCCAGCCTGTGAATAAAGATATGAAATCACCTAGATTAGAGATACATGGATTTAACTGATCAGTGACTCTGCAAATGCGAATTCAAATTTTACTTAATTTAATTTATTTTTCTGAATTATGAAAATGTACTTTATGTTATTAATAACTGATCATTAATGAAAAAAGTAGACACATTGCTTAGTACCTAACTTGTGTGTAGCCTTCTAAGTGAAAGGCCTAATCATCTCACTTTGTGTCAGACATTTAAATCAGTTTTTTCTGTCCTACTTAATCTTAATCAACATAAAGCTGCCTGTCATTAATCCTCTTTTTCTTCATTCACTCAGATCAATGTTTCCTTTTCCTGAGCAAAGATGGTAATTAATCCCCAGTCCAACAGAGCCTTCAGGCATGACTATTTGACAAAGACCCTAATCAATGCTTCTGTCTATTCTTCTACCTTCAGAAAATGAGTAGCCTTTTTTTTCTTTTTTTAGGGGGGATCATGTTTTACATTCCACCGGGGGAATCAATGATTCTTATAACAGCCAAATAATTAATGTTTGAGCACAATCCCTCAAGAAAACCTGAACTCTTGCAGAACAGTTTTAAAACTTCGACCTGGGAGCTCATAAATGTGGTTGGAAGGGGTTTGAATTGATATGCTTCTTATTATGCCTATTAAAAATGTTTCAGCAATAAATGGTCTATAGGGGTGTCTTTTCACTTCGTTGCCCCCCCCATTGACTCACCATTAATGACATTTCTGAAGAACGATGAATAATTGAAGTTATTACTGAGGAAACGTATATGGGAGAAGTGGAACTCAGAGGAATGGAGCAGGCTGAAGACTGGCAAGGCTAAAGTAGCCTGGGCACAACAGATACGGAAAAGGCTAAAGGAGTGTAGGGTCTACTGGCTATTTATCAAGAGTAAGGTGCATGAAATTGGCTCTTAACCTCACAGTTAGAAGGTTTAATTAGAAATCATGCTTTTGCTACAGGAGGGGGAAGAGGGGGTGAGTTGTCCAAACAGGGTGATAAATGACTTGTGGGACAGGAGGCTTTGGAGAGATGGGAGGAAACAGCTTGGTGAGAGTGAAATGTAGGTGACAGCTCGGGTCGAGGCAGGAGGTGAGACAACGGGTTGAAGCAAGCAGGAGATTGCAGCTGAAGTGCAAACCACACCTCGAGAGCTGGAAGGGGTGTTATCATCACAAACAACCTGCAAGTCTCCCGACTTTACAAGCTGAAATTGTGACACAATACACAAGTTCAGTGTCTTAAATCTAAATATTGTACTATAGGGTCACTTGTTATCTTTGAAAAGAAAAGTTGTGCATTTTGGTAGTGTTCGTGTTTCAAGATCAGCTGTAAAACAATATGTTTTTAAAAGGTCACTACGATATTGTGTTAGTAGTGTTGCTTGATGTAAATTAAACTTTTTTAAATTTTGTAAAGTGTTTTTGGTTTGTTTGTTTTAAAACCCATCCTGTTTGGCAGCTTTAGCAAGTAGAATCATGAACTGAATGCCCTGTCTTGCCAAACACATTTGCTTTGCCAAGAGGAGCTCCATGAACTCTCCATAAGCTCTTCTTGTTAGTCCATTTCTTTTTATTCATTCATTCATTCATTTTCTTCTGCTTATCCAATTCAGGGTCTCAGGCCATTTCTTTTGAGTTTATTGTTTTTTATAAGTTTTGATTTTAATATTTATTCTTATGTTAATACCAGAGCTGACTGGCAGAGAAAAGAAAAGCGAAAGAATAAACAGAAAAAAAGAACAGAGCACTTCAAATCACCAACTGCTACATCTTTAACAAAACACAGCCAAAAGCAAACAGCATAGAAAAAACAAACATACAATCTTTGGTGTGTGTGTGCATGTGTGTATGTGTTTGTCATGAATTGCGAGTAATAATGAGGGTGATATCTCTGGTTCTTGCCATACCCTGCAGGAGCCAGAGGCAGGCCCAGCAGATCTGGGCCAGTCGCAGCCCTCCAGGATTACTAAAGACCCGAGGCCACACGTCCCAACGGCAACCGTGTGTCACCCCAGGAGGACGAGGGAGAGCCCATACGGAGCCCCCATAGCCAAAGGGTAAGAGCCCCTTAGGACTGGAAGCACTGGGCAGCCAACCCCACCAGAGAACGGCTACCCCAGTGCAAGCAGAGGAAAAGGCCCCTTGGTTTTATGTTTTTGTTAACTCTTAAATAACTTGTAACTTGTGTTTAAACAAGCAGAAGAAGATATTCGATTTTGCAAATTCAGAATCAGAATACTTTATTAATCCCCCGGGGGGAAATTGCTTAAGGCTTTAAAAAGTTGTTTTTGATTTGTCAAAAAAATCCAAGATTCTTTGTGTTCAAACCTGATTTGAATGGTTAATTAGACATCAATAACAGCGTGATCATACCAGACAAACAGTGATGAATTTTGCCCATCTTAACATTTAGACAGATTTTTTTCAAGGCTCAGCCCTTTTAAATGTGCAGAGTGTTATCCATTATAGATTTTTATCAGGGAGGTGTGTGATCGAACACAGATTCAATCTGCAGTGTAACAACAACAACAACTCCCAATACACAGCCACAGTCATATAGAACTGTCTTCAGTACAGATGGTAGCACCCAACAGAGCCTTGACCACAAAATCGGTCTGGGGGAAAAAAATCAGAATCACAACACTTTTTTAATCCCAGGGGGGAAATTGCATTTTGTGAGAGATACTCAGTTATATATAAATCAAAATAAATCTGAAAAGTAGAAAAATGAAGATGAAAAACATAAATGTGTGTGCATAAAGAGCAATATGTAACATGAATAGCTCCAAAGTTAAAAACTATGTACAAGATATGGTGATGGAAAGAAACTAGTCAAGGTGTCACGGGGAGGAATTATAGAGTTTAAATGGCCACAGGTAGGAATGACTCCTGTGATGTTCAATGGTGCATTGTGGCAGCATGAGTCTGCTGCTGAACATGCTCCTGTGCCTGTCCAGCACGTCATGGAGAAGGTGTGAAGGATTGTCCAATATTGTCCTTAACTTAGACAGCATCCTCCTTTCTGACACCACTGTCAGATAGTCAAGCTCCACATACACGACATTACTGGCCTGTTGTGTCTGTTGGTGTCCGCTACTTTCAGTCTGTTGCCCCAACACACAACAGTATATAGCATGGCACTGGCTACCACAAGCTCATAAAACATCCTAAGTATCGTCCAGCAGATATGGAAGGACCTAAGTATGACTTGTGTTTTTCTGGCTTATTGAATCACCTTGAAGTAATCATTTTCTGCATAACTTTATCAGTCTCTTACGTCCGTATTGAGGAATTATGGCCCACTCTTTTTTACAATGTTGTTTCAGTTCATTGACATTTGCAGGCATTCCTTTATCCACAGCTCACTTAAGGTCCAGCTACAGCATTTCATTCAGGTTGAGGTCTGAACGCTGAGTGGACTCTAGAATACTTTGGTGAACAAAGGAGTGTATGGTCAACTCAATAACTGCAAGGTTCCCAGGTCCCGAGGCCCAAATCACCACCCCTCCATCACCATGCTTGGCACTTGGTATGAGGTGTTTGTGCTGATATGCTGTGTTTGGTTTTCACCAGAGGTTGTACTATAGCCTAAAATCTCCATTATGGTCTAATCTGTCCACAGGACATTGTTCCTTAAGTCTTGTGTGTTGTTCAGATGGAACATTGCAAACCTAAGCTGCGCTGCCATGTTCTTTTTACAGAGAAGAGGCTTTCTTCTGGCAACACTTCCAAACTAGCCATACTTGCTCAGTCAGTTATGAAATCTGATGTAAATAACTGGTGCTTATAGTCTAAGATGTAGCTCTTGGATTTTTTTGCAATTTCACTGAGCTGAGTATTGCAAGGTCTGACCTTGGGGGGAATTTGCTGGGATGTCAACTCCTGCAAAGATTGTGGTATTGTGTTAACAAATGCCTGAATGGTTCAGAGCAGCAAACTGCCCAAACTTCCGGTTTTATAGAGGTGGCCATACTTGCTGATGATCAATTAATCAAGTACATTTAATTAGCAGCACTTGGATGCTACTAATCCTCTGCTCTGTTAAAAGTTTCTTTTTTACATGGTTCTCTATATAGAACTAGCTGAACTACAGACATGCTTTAATATGATCACATTCAGGAACTGTGACATTTATTGCTTCCTGTAAACCTATAGCAGCGTGTAAGTAAGGCTACAGACCAGGACTTTGTTGCACCAAGGTACCACAATCAGCACGGATGAAAAAATATGACTTTTCCCTGGTACTGTGGCATTAGAAAGGTCATGGTGGCAGACAGCAGTGTAGCTGAATGGACACTCCTGACCCAGGGATATGGCTTGTGGCTGTTTTATTTTTTTTTTTTATTATTATTATTATTGAGTCCTCACAGGGCCACCTGTACATCAGGTACCATGTACAGTTTTGCAATGCTTCTGTTTTTTAAGCCTCTGGGTCCTAAAATTTCTGCTGGCAACACTCAACAGTTATTTCAGTTGATTGATTTGGCATGACATTTAGACACACCCTTTAAAGGACTTCAGCTGTGTGAGCTAAAATAGGTCACAGCCTTTATACCAGTGCAGTGAGACTTTCTGCTGAGAGCGAAGAGAATGAGTGCACAGCTTAAACCAACATCCTGTTCAAAACCTGCTCTGTGTTTAAATCTTGCCTACGGCTTAAAATCCTACTAATGGAGCAGGCTCGTGTCAAATAGATGGAGAAGACAGTATGAGGGATTACAAGGTCTGATGGGAAAAATGTGATATGCTTCTAGAGTTTCTGCTGTGTTTCTTTAACTACATGTTGGAGAAAACTTTCCTCTTTTTGGAAGAATGTCATCCCAAATCCAGTGTCTCCAGCACTCAGCGAGAGACGACTCTGATCTTACCATAATGCACTTCACGTGAAAAGGTCCGTGACTGCAAAAGGACAGACTGGTGATGCAAATTTCAAAATGCAATGAAAATGTGAATGACATTTGTGCCACTACAGGTGATGCTCCAGTATTTTTGTATGAAGCTACATTTATGATAAAAAAAAACACTGATAACATAGCATTTTTCCAAAGACCAGTTATTCATTGATCTGAGCCAGTCAGTTTTTAAGCCATATGTACAATCTGACTGAGATTCCATTTGTAAACCCAGACTGATATTCTGTGGTTTCAGGCTGGAATTATACTCACTTGCAGACATGTCTATGTACAACTGAGGACACTACAAACCCTTAATTGTTTTTACTATACCACTTTCTAGGCTATTATGCTCTGAGAATGCATGCTTGTAGTGTAGTGGTGGCAAGAAGAAATCCCCGCAGACCCCTGTGAACACAGATTGATAAAGTAAAATACTGACATAATCCACAATTTATCTCGAATTGGAAGCCCCTGACTAATTTTATTCAGGCTGTGTTTCTTCCTAATTTGTCGTCATTGGATATGCACAACCGCCTGAAGTAAATTTTATTGGAATTGTAAATAGAGAAACCTGACCATGCTTACTTTTAATGTGAGTACCACATCATGCTCAGTCAATTAATTTGAACAGTGTGAGCTTAAAAGTCACAGGCCGTGCTGAAAGGCTGACAGGAAACCTATAGCGTAAGCCTTCATAATGTATAAGATTAATAAACATGCGCTGGGGCTCTCAAACTTTAATAACAGGAAACAAATGTAAATTGCATAAATAGAACAGCCGCTTTGGCATCCCACTAATTCTCCACCAACCTTGTCCCGTCCCTGCTTAACTCTACCTTCACCAAAAAAAAAAATAGCGTATAGTGCTTCATCATTTAACAGAGGACATATCCTTGAATCGATGCCAAAGGTTCATCTGTGAGTCTCATATCAAACAGAGCCTCTAGCAGATAACTTTGGGGCAATGATGAACAAGAGGAAAGCCGGTGATTTTTGATATAAATATTTGACCCCCTGAACTTCACCATTTTCTAATTATATTAGGATTAATTGGCTAGGGTCTAAGGGACTGTGGTTACTGGTGTTAGGGTATTAATGTACAGCACACCTTGTTGGATGGACCCTGGACTCTGTTGAAAAGCTTGTTAATTAGGCCTGTGGTTAGGTGTGATAAAAAAGGGAGCAGGACATAAACAGTCCCTAGCAGAGGAGGGATGCATAGGTCACCTGCTACCGGACCTCCGACAGCCTCTGCCTGTATCGCACAGGGCCACATGCTGCTCCTCTGTCTCCAGGAATGGCTGACAGGGAATCTTCACACTCAGAAGAGCTACAGCCTCACCTAATCTTCTACCTGTCCAATTGATTTAGTTAGAGGTGTATTTCCACACCGCCTTCTTCAGTATGTATCTGCACAGCGCAGAGATCTAATGTCTGTCATAAAGTTAAACATCGGCAAGCCACATGGAGATTTTTAATGAGACTTCCGTGCTCATTTCACGCTCAATATCTGTCCTTTTCATTTTTCCCTCTTTTTCTGCTGCTCTCTGGTCTTTTCGTCTATCCTTCAATGGAGAGAGAAGCTCTTACCATCAATCAGCCTTTAGCTCCTGTGGACTGAGACAGTGTCACGCTGGGCTCTGTGTGTTGCCAGATAGGACCACTGTGCCCTCAGGTTACCCTTACACTTCCAGTTTGACACCCCTGATATTTACTTGCTATAGAGAAAATTGAAAAATACATGGAAGTTTGAGTGGGCACACAGGAGTCAAACTTTTGAACCATGTTTTCTATCAGGGTTATCAGCCAAAATGGCTGTTTCTGTCAGTCATTAATTGCAGTCCGTCATTGCAAGAACTTTTACAGATGCATTCAACGAGAAATTGTTTTCTCACCATCAGTCATCTGGTCCACAGAGAGGCTGTCATAATGCATCATTTCAACAAAAAGAAAAGTGTAAGCAAAATTGGATTTCAGTTGTCAGAATGAATAGCAATTCATTCATGCCACAGTAGTGCTATAGTGTGACCATTAACAGGAATAGCTCACATTTAATGACTGAGGAGCAAAATCTGAGGCTGGAAAAATTTGTGTATAGTGAATGATGTCAGTAAGAGAAGTTTATTTTTGTTTATGTTACATGTTTCCTATACATATGGCTTAGCAAATGCTGTAGCAAATGCTGTTTAGTTGAGTTGGGATTCAGAATGATTAGAAGATTAGTGCCAGATGGTGGGTTTCAAAGGTAGAAGGAAGTAAAAGATGCACATTATTAACCAACACTCAAACCAAATTCTTAAAAATGCTTTGACAGTGGACACAATATCATGTGATTAGCTGCCTCAGGATGCAGTCCAAGCAGTTATTACATTTGGCACTGATTATCTCAGCTAATATCTCTGTCCCTCGACTTCTAAAGGAAACTATCCAAAAACTACACATCACCATCAACGATCTGGGAAGTAAATCAGTGTAGTCAAGCTGAGTACTGCTTCCAGTACATGTACAGCTGGATACCCAGAGCTGTCGATAAAAGGGGGCATGGGTATCACTATTTACTTGCTCAGCTACTTAACTTCTCAGCCTCTGTTAGACCCTGTAGTGTTTCCATCAATACAAACATAAGCTGTGATTTTTTTTTATATTTTAAATTCCAAACATTTCCAAAATTGCAAATGTATCGGGTTGAGTTTTTAGGAATAGAATGCACAATATGAAAAAAAGCATTTTGTGACATGTTTCCTGACTCTACACTTGCTTGGCTCGATTTACAAAATCAATAATATAAAATCCATTCATATGTTAAAGTCATGCATAAATGCTGTATGTAATATTAAAAAAAATGTAATCTCCTATAAATCTGCTGTGATTTGTGTGGATGTTACATCACATGCATGCAAGTTGCCCCCTTCTCTTTCTTATTTTGAAGCCCATTTGTTTTCATCCATTTGACTTAATTTTGCAATATAACTGAAGGAAAACATATGACCTTGGGGTTTTACTTGACAAATCTGACAAATATAAAGTTCCTCTGTGTTTCTGCAAACACAGCTGTCAGCCTGACAAATTATCAGATTGAATTGAGTGCCAGAACTCATACACTTTGGAAGGGCTCCATGCATGTTCTCCAGCAGGGAAAACCTTTGCAGTGTGTTTGTCCAAGGTGCAACTTGAAGAACTGATTTGGCATCAGGGCAAAACCAACTGGAGGTAATCAGCCCCCCACTTGTCTCCACACAACATGCAGCCCACTGATTGCTCCTCCTGATCAGGCTGTAGAATCTCTCTGTGGTGCTGTTGATGGTCCTCCTCTAATGTGCATCCCTGATGCTGGAGGGACTATCTGTGGCGCTTAAGTCATCAGTAGGAGCTGCTTATCATCTGTCCTTCCATTTATGGACGTAGAAGTTTATCTGAAGTTGTTTGCCACTCTCAGGTATCTTTTGTTGTTGTTTGTCCATGTTTTATACAGTGTGTGTGAGAGAGTATGCTCTTGCTGCTGAATTATAACCTAAGGGTTAAATCATTTTAGAAGTCACCCCTTAAATGGACGTTAGACCTTCTTTTTAAAAACATCCATATTATATTTTTACTGCAAGATTTAAGACATTATATAAATTTGCAATGGTAGTAACTTACCTGAAGTTTGTGCAATGTGTGTCTCTGTCACAACACACTTTCTTAGTTCTTTGACTTACAGAGAAGAGATTGAAACTCTGGTTGAGTGCATCTAATACTATTTTTCTATTGTTTGCATTTTATTTCTCACCAGGTCATTGCTGCTTGTCGTTGTCTTTTTTGGCATCACATTTTTGTTAAATGTCCTATGTTGCACTGTTTATGTATGTTTGCCCTAATGTGTTTCTTCGTTGTATATGTAGCACCATGGTCATTGTTTCCTTTCATCAATCACCTGTACATGCTTGAAATGACAACAGCGAGCCGACTTCAATTGACCCCTTTGGATGCAAGTGCCTGCCAATGGAGAATGTCGTAAAATACGTTGTGAAAACATTCTGGTTGACAGACTTTATTCTTGCTATAACTCCACTCCTGTGGCAAATTTAACCCGCCTACACACTGGCACACATTCTTCACAGTTCAGTCTGGCTTCTGTTATGACTGCATTCAGCAGTTTTGAATAATTCCTCGCCCAGTGTTCTTCCACTTATATATGCAGACGAGAAAATCCTCTGGTATTTTCTCCTCCCATGCAGTGTGAGCATTTGCTACATCTATTGATTCGTCCAGCTGAACAGAAAATAGTTTACAAGAACACAATATCCCAAAGCTTAAATGCTAAAAGATCTTGAAATATCTTCCTCACTGTGTAATTTGAAAGAGACACTGTTTTCAACTTATCTGTCTGCCCCAAGTATAACCTCAAACAACTCAACAGTGCTTCTCCAAGTGTGTATGTTGCCTTGCTTTTTACAATCCTCTGAGCCACAAATCAAGATGCCCTCTGCGCCAGAATTTTTTCAAGGTTAACCATTTACTTTTTTCTGACTGGTGTATTCAGCCTTCCATCAGAAAAGCATTTGGTTCTGCTCTCTGCGTTGCATTGTCTGATGGTGCTTTAGCTTTTGTTTCAGTTACAGCAACTGATGAGAAATTAGATTGTGGTCTCCCTGCAATACATTATCATATTTTCTTAGTTGGCTTAATTGGATTTTTACTTGATGACCACTGTGTATTTAAGATTTTTCTCCACTGTAAGCAGCTTTCCAGATGCACTGACTGGCCAAAAGAGTCACCATCTGGATTTAACACAGCACATAAGTAAGAGCCTTCCAGAGGATAATTACTACAGTGATTAATGCTTAATGCTGGGAACAGGTTATTTAACCCTAACTGATGCAATGAGTAGCTTCTCATTTCTTAAACAACCACATCAGAAGACATATCCCATGGTCGTGGAAAGGATGTTACTCTATTTCAAGAAGGGTCAAGTTATTGGCCTGCATCAAGCAAAGAAAACAACTCGAGATGCCAGAAGTACTAAAACTGAGTTAACAACTCTCCAATGCATTATTAAAACCTAGAAGGATGGTGGTAAATTGTTATTTTTGAGGATAAAATGTAGGAAAATCCTGAATGTTCGTGATCAGAGATCACTTAAACATTTGGTGAAATTAAATCTTTAAAAAAATCAACAGTAGAGCTTAAGGCTATGTTTAATCATCAAGCAAAACATGCAGTGTGAAGAGAACTCAAGGGATTGGGACTGAAAAGCTGTGTAGCCTTAAGAAAACTATTTATCAGTAAAGGTAAATTGGAGAGAAAAAAAGCTTCAGCTGGGGGTATAAGGACTGGACTCTGGAGCAATGGAAAAAATGTCAAGTGGTCTGAGTCCAGATTTATCCTGTTTCAGAGTGATGGGCACATCAGGATAAGAACAGAAGCTGAAGAATTCATGCACCCACCCTGCCTTATGCCTCTCATTGCTCTTCTTTCTCTCTTCTCTTTCCCCTTACCCACAATCAGTTGAGACAGATGGCTGCCCCTCCCCGAGCCTGATTCTGCTGGAGGTCTCTTCCTGTTAAAAGGGAGTCCTTTTTTCCCACAGTGGCAACTTTTGTTGTGAATTTGTGCTATATATATATATAAAATTGAATTGAACTGAATTATGCCTCTATCATACAAGCCTGTGGGGGCAGTGTTATGATCTGGGGTTTCTTTGGCTGGTCAGGTCAGTTCAGTACCGTAAAATACTGAATAACCAGGTGTTTCTAGCAATAGATTTTTTTTAAATTCCTTGATAGCACAGACACATTTCAAGATGATCATGCCAGAATTCATAGGGGTCAGCTTATAAAATAGTGGCTCAGGGAGCATGAGACATCATTTTCACTACAGAGAATCTGTAGGATTGCACAGTGGTCTGACTTACCCATTATCAATACAAGATTTTGGTGAAAAGTTAATGAAGCCCTGGAGGGAAATAAATGTGACGCTGCATAAGCTTATCGGAATGATGCCAATGTGAATGCTTGTCTTCATTAAAGTTAGCTGTCCAGTTGTGTGACTTCTTATTTGTTTAGTATATTTAGCCAACGTTTTGCAAGCAGCCAGCAATGTGGCCTTAACTAACAACAGTCATAGCAAAATTACATAGCCATAGTTACATAATTACATATTCATCATCACAGCAAAATTACTTCCCTGTGTCACAACATAACACAACTGGCTCAAAGCTACCATATGCACTAAAACATGTTCTTGCGCTCTTGCGTGGAATATGTGTTTTTACTTGTCATGTTGCCTTTAACCTCTTTTTTAAAAAGTGATCTATATTACATGTGAATTGTGAATACAAAACTGAAGGTGTTTGTGCATGAAAGAGGAAAAGGCTGAGTGGAGTTACATCTGAGAGGTGCTCTTTTACTCATGGCTCACTATAGAATTTCTGTCCTGCTCCTGCCCCTCAACTGTGCACTCTTTACACTGAGGGCCACAGGATTCAAAATTGTGGAGACTTCTGTTGATAAAGGTCATGAAGGAAGTCAAAAAGGGCAAGAGATATATTTCTTACTAAAAGAAGAAAACAGATTTTTTTAAAAAGTTATAATACTGTATAAAGCAGAAAAAAGAATTGCCTGCTCGGTAAGTGCTAATTATGACATCTTGTATTAACAAAAGATAAGCTCTGCTTGATCCATTTTTATGCAATCAGGTTACACTTTCCCAGGAGTTTGAACACCTAATTGTAGAACAACACATCCAGATGGTTGCACTGAATGGAACTGGCAATGTCCAGCAGACATACTACAGGAACATGTTGTAATCCTCACTGAATCCCCAAATGGCGATGGAACAAGCCAGTTCACATATACTAAAGGTATTTTTTTCTTTTGTCTCGTGAAACATGTTCAGCAGATTGACTGTGTCATTCTGCTGGCTCAGTTGTTTTCAACTCCATGTTCATGTAATGTGTTAATGGGTTTTGCACAGATTGTGTGTATTTCCATTATTGTGAGCTTGCAGAATAATACCGGCAAGACTTGTTATTTCCAGGATACATACAGTTTATTGTATATGAGGAAATATTTCATGTCAGAATAGTAAAGAAACAGTCCCAGATGCTAGTAGAACTTAAACTAGTTTGATCCTGCTCCTTTCTGCATGGACCTATTTGTTTGGTTTTTTTTTTTGTTTTTTTTACAGCCCCAACACTCACTTTCTCTTAATATCTGTGTTCAGGTTTTTGTTATTTTCTGATTTTATTGAACCATCTTTTATGTTTCTTCCAGGCAATGCATGTTGCAAAACAATTGTTCAGGTCTAATTCTTTCACTTCATTACATTTCCTGCTTTAATGCACATTTTAAATTTCCATTATAAAAACCAATCCTTCGATGCTATGGGAAAAAGCAGTGTAATTTCTCCGCCCTTGTCAATAAAGAAGTGATTCAGTAAAGGCCAATAGAATTTATTCTTTTGAATGGACTCCTGCCTCCTCTCATACACACACCGTGGAGCCACAGCAAGATTCTGAAGAAACAGGGATGTGGATGACGCAGATACATAATCATCACTGATGACCTTCTGCACATCAGCCTCCTCTCTTTTCCCATGGCAACTTAAAAAACTCCATGAAGTAACTATGAACACAGGAAACAGACAGTCTAAAATTGCCTGGAAATGTCATTTTAGCCAATTAAACTGGACAGTGATGGAAGGTTTTCCCAGTGTATTAAATCTCCATTTAAAACTTCAGAAGCCACTCATAAGCCACTTCTGTGTTGTCCATCTGTATGCTCACTATGTTCCAAATACTCATCATTTATCCAAAATATGAGATGTTGCTGCCTGAGTGTCAAACTATTGATTTCATCAAAGCTCAGAAGCTCTGCCAGAAATGGGATATTTAGCATATTTCAGCAGATCTATGAGTGTCTACAACATACTGAGATGGACAGCAGACAAGTTCTGCAAGCTGCTTGTTTTAATTTCCAAAAATGATTTCACTTGACTTTAATATTGTCACAGTTTTGCAGGCATTATTTGTATTGCACCATTAGAGTGTAAATAAAGGCATATCAAGGTAAACCCACTGTGCCAACATAAGAGCACTACAGAATGACGTACACTTGTGAGAGTGAAAATGTAGTTACTATAACAGCCAGACCTATAGCTTTGCTGCATTTCAATTCAGCAGCTCAAACTCATTCTTGCTTTAAGCCATGTGGGATACCACAGGGTAACACACAGACTTTGATCAAACAGAGGAGGAATTAGCCTGAGTTAGCACTACTTGGCCTCAAGTGAAAACGCATAACAGTGATTACACCTTATTTAAACAACTGAAGGGATTGCAGATGTTACTTTATTTGAACCTGGACTAGTTTCTTCATCTCTTCAACTTCACATTCTCTTGCTTTGCTGTCATGTTTGGAGCCAGAAGGCTTGATCTGTCTCAGTGGTGGTGGGAATTATTCCCTTTGAAGAGGTCGTACCTATTGTCAGAGTTACAGTGCATGGATTTGCTTATGGCTTAATTCTTTATGTTTGATGCCAAGTTATTCTCATGAATTTAATAGAGAAAACAACATTCAAGCAAATTATTCAGACCATCTTAACTAACCTGAAAACTTTTAAATTGACCAGAATATTCTTATGTTTGCACTGCCATATTAGATAAACAGACATTTTAATATAATGAATGAAAAAAATTTATCACAATAACTGGAGCTAATTCAGGAGAGTAAGGATAATTAACAAGAAATTGGACAGAAAATCCACGCTATGAGGTACGGGGAAAATAAATAAAGCTGCCCATTCATTGGATCTCCCTTTTTTTGTTGTGTTTTTATTTAATTTATTTATTTATGTTTTATTATTTTATTTTATTTATTTATTTTTTTTGGGGGGGGTCTGTTTGGCTACTATAGATTAGTACATTAGCTGTTTACAGACAAATATGTATATACACACACACATACATATATATATATATATATATATATATATATATATATATATATATACACACACACACACACACACACACACATTAGCCATAGTGGAGTATGGCCAAGCGTGTCCAAACTTTTGACTGGTAGTGTAAGGCTGGAAAAGTAAATGGTGATGCAATAGAAACAGCTTCAGGAACATGTTGAAACTAATTAGGTCAATTGGCAACAGGCCGTAATGTGACTGGGTATAAAACAAGCACCTTAGAGAGACAGAGTCTCTCAGAAGTAAAGATGGGCAGAGGTTCAGCAATCTGCCAGAAACTGTGCTTACAAATTGTGAGGCAATTTTAGAAATATGTTCCTCAATGTAAAAATGGAAAGGCATTGAATTT
>VUQH01070938.1:0-16400 GCA_015106775.1 Etroplus canarensis | reverse complement strand
GAGCTGGGCCCAAAAAAAAAAAAAAAAAAAAGTAGTGTAGTGGAGGAATCTGGACAAGTGGAGGACAAAAGACGTTGTGGGTCCTAAAAAGCTATCTACAGCAGATGAACAGTATCTGAAAGTCATGTCCTGAAGAAACAGGAAAAATCCAGCAAACACCTGACCCAGGACCTGAGAGATCAATTAATCCATCTGCTGTTCAGCAAAGCCTCATCAGAAATGGTCTCAGTGGAAGGGGGGGCTGTCAAGAAGACATTCTTTATGAGGGAAACAGGGAGAAAAGGTTAGAACTGGACTGTAAATCAGTGGCAGCAGGTCTTTTGTTTCAAATTGTTGTCAATATGTATGAAGGAGGTCAGGAGAGGGGTAGATCAGTGAGTGTCTACAGCCATCTGCAAAACACGGTGGAGGTTCAGTCATGGTTTGGGGCTACATTTCAGTCTGTGGTGTTGGGGATCTTGTTTAAACAAACAGACTTATGAATGCATATGAAAGCATCTGATTGGCAAGAGCTTAAATACACTGCTGATGTGGTAATAGCCTACCTGGATAGAAAAAAATTATGAAATGGAACACTTTCAGTCATGGAGTGGCCTCAACGGAGCCTGGAACTCAAGATTTGGAGTGTTCTTAAAGAAGCCTGGAGAACTATTCCTGAAGTAAAGAAATGATGAAAGCTTGGCTAAGAGAGTTCAAGCAGTGAAAATGCTTTAGAGCTCATCATAAATTGGTATTTTTGCCTTATGTGTATTGTTTCTGTTTATGTTCCGATAAATATTCTGAACCTATTTCCCATTTTACAAGCAAAATATAAAGAGTGAGGGGTGGTTTAAGACTTTTTTACACAGTACTGTATTAGAAATAAAATGTACGCACCCCCAACCAGTTGAGGCAGATGGCTGCCCCTCCCTGAGCCTGGTTCTGCTGGAGATCTCTTCCTGTTAAAAGGGAGTTCTTCCTTCCCACAGTCGCCGAGTGCTTGCTCGCAGGGGGTCATCTGATTGTTGGGGTTTTCTCTCTAACACTGTAGGATCTTTACGTTACAGTGTGAAGCGCCTTGGGGCAATTTTTGTTGTGGATTGACACTATATAAATTAAACTGAATTGAATTGAATTGAAAACGCATTTTTTTGCACACTGTTTTCTCTTCTTAGGTGTTTTTTTTTCTATCCTTTTGCTTCTGTTGGTAGAGGGATGGGGTGTCATTCAAAATGTCACTTTTAGCCCTTTGTTTGATTGCTCACAACAGAAGTGGCTGCCTCCGTAGATACATACTGTACACTGTACATCTGGAACTGCCATCCCACTCAGGGATTCAGGCTTTGGCTAAAAGGCCAAACTTTTTGGCTGCTTTTTATTGTTCTGATGAGAGCAATAAACTGAATAACAGGAAAGAACAGCTGAGTTTAAAGAATGTGTTTGAGTTGATATATCACAATGCAAAATCCTTTTGTGTTTAGTTATTCTCCTGACAAAAAATAAGATAACAGGTAACACTGCTGTCTTTGCTGTTTTGTCAAGCAGTCCTAAAATAGCTAAATAATCTGTGTGAGCGTTAATGACACTCGCACCGGGAATACTCGGCACGGCTCTGACTGCCCATGCTCAGATGCACCTCCTATGTCACTTAAAATAACTGCAGAGTCCTTCTTTCTTTCTTTCCTGATGCCCCTTTAAATTACACAGGACAGGTGAGGAGGGCAGGAAATCCAACACAGGAACTGCGTCGAGAATCCAGTCCATTTTCAAAATAAAAGACTGTGCAGGCTTCTGAAATGCTCATGGTGTGATTTGAGGCCAAGCATAGGATGGAAGAAATTCATGCAGAAGCACACTGAGGTAAAGAGATGGAACAACTCGTCTGCAGACAGGATAGGGAACTCATGACATATGGTGGCGTAATTCAGTCAGGTTTTACATTTTATCGTCAGTTTTTACAGAATAAAAATCACAAACAAGAAGAGGCAGAACTTTAATATTCATTTTAAGCATTATTTTATGTCTCACTCTGATGCCTTAGGACTGTATAATGTGTCTGAGAAATCATTCACCTCTGCTGTTCATTGCTGAAAAGCAAAGAAGTGGTCTTTCTCTTAACAGGCAGAAATGATTTGACTCTGAACTGAAACCCGAGGGCAACCACAATGCATTTCCAGGAGTCAGGCTTCTTTTAATGGCTCCCAGTTGATCTTGTGACAATAATATGCAGCACATTTGGATGTAAAAGCATCGCATCATACACTGAAGTCTCTTTCATCTTATTCACGGTCAGTGTTGTACCTCCAGGCTGTGTACAGTATGGCACCTCAAATTAGAGCGCTGGCGCCCTGGATTCTAAAGAGCTGTTCTTGTCTACAGTCTTTGATTGGACTGTCCTTGATCAAATTGATAATGAATAAAAGTGCTTAAATCAAGTGGTGTTAGATATAAACTTACCGTTTTCAGTGTTAAAGGCAGAGAGGCTGCCTCTCTTTGATGTAAAGAAAGAATGAAATCGGATCAAAGAAAACACGAAAGGGGCACAGGAAAAGTATTTCTGTAGGTTTTTCACCTCCCTTTGTCATTTCATTTTTAATAAATAAATAAAAACAAACCTAGACAGGCAGACATAGATGCACTCTGTGTGTGAGCATTTGTATTCACCTGTGCTCATCAGAACAGAGGTTGTAACCTGTTAAATTTACATTTAAAACCAGTCTGAAACAGGCAGTCCTGTTCGTACAGGGTGTCTTTCGGTGCCATGATGTATGGCAGTCCCAACTCACTGCACATGGAAACTTGTTGAGGACCACAATGCAATTTCTCCCCAGAGTATTTGTATTTCTGATTGTGTCAAATTCAGAAGCATCAGGGAATCTTATTTTTATAATATGCAGGGTTACAGTCCTGTGAAAAACCAAGTATGCTATATTGCTTCATTGAGAGTTAAAGGGGTAGGTAGTACCCAGGTGCTGCTAATCAAATGGCCTTGAATATCATTAAGTGTAGCAACCACTATAAAAGCAGATGTTTTGGCAGTTTGCTGGCCTGGAGCATTCAGGTGCGTGTTAATATAATGACCTGATCTTCTCAGGTGTGGACGTCCCAGCAAATTCACCCATAGGTTCAAGTAATTTCCCCCCGTGGATTAATAAAGTATTCTGATTCTGATTCAGACCATACACTGCTCAGTCTTCTTCTTCATCTTTCTTTCACGTTAGGGGTCGCCACAGCGGATCATGCCGTGTTATGAATACGCATATTTGATTTGGCAAAGTTTTTACGCTGGATGCCCTTCCTGATGCAACCCTCACCATTTACCCAGGTCTGGGACCAGCACTAGGAGTACACTGGCTTGTGGGCCCCTGTGGCTGGTTTACCATACAATGTTCAGTGAAAATGCAAAAAACACACACACACACACACACACACACACACACACACACACACACACACAAGAGCTACATCTCAGAGTCTACAGGCCTCAGTTAGCATGTTAAATGGTAAAGTTCATGACAGTAAAATTAGAAAAAGACTGAAAAAGTGTGGCTTAGTTAGAAGGGTTGCCAGGAGAAAGCCCCTTCTGTCTAAAAAGCTAAAAAAAAAGAACATAGCAGAACAGGTTAGGTTTGCAAAGTTGCAGCTGAACAAACCACATGACTTCTGGAGCAATGTCCTTTGGACAGACAAGACCAAAGTGGTGATGTTTGGCTATAATGCACAGCATCAAATACAGCAAATCAGCACAATCACCTCATAGAAATTGTAAAGCATGGAGAGGTGAGGACTGGGGCTTGTTTTGCAGGTCCTGAGCATCTTTCAGTCACTGAGTTGACCATGAACTCTTCTGTTTACCAAAGTATTCTCGAGTCAAATGTGAGGTCATCTGTCTGACAGCTAAAGCTCGGCTGAAACTGGTTCATTCAATAAGACAGTGATCTCTAAAACACCAACAAATCTCCAACAGAATGGCTGAAAAAGAAAAGAATCAAAGTGTTGCACTGGCCCAGTCGAAGCCCAGACCTCAGCCTGACTTAAATGCTGTGGGACCTTAAGAGAGCTGTGCATAAAAGAATGAACTGATGCAATGTTGTAATAAAGAGTGGGGGCCAAATCCCTCCACGACAATGTGAGAGGCTGATTCAGTCATAGAGTGTAGTTAATTTTAGTTGTAGTTAATTTTCACAGGATTGCATAAAGTCATGTGAAAACTCTTTTTTTTTTTCACATGACTTTAAATGTAAACCCATAGCTTCAAAACAGGATACAAACCACACTCCTCTGCTTCATTTGTTGCCTCAGGTCACCTTGTGACTGTCCTTTCACACCAGCGGTAGGATGAGCTTTGGGGATATCACTGGGACAAATAGATTTCCCTTCTAAATGTCGGTGCAACAAGTCGTTCAATACGAGGAAAAAAAACCACAGCATTTAAACATGTAAACCAAAAATATTTTGAAGAAGTTCCAAGTTTCTTTGACTTCCTTGGATTTTAACCGTATTTCCATATTTTTTTTACCAGATGGTTGATTGCTTTAATTTAATATTTTTAGTGGACTAACAAAGTAAAACTATCCATTTCCAGAAGGGAATTAGGCTGTTGCTGAATTTCCCTTTCTAATCTGAAAACCTTGACAATGACTGAGATTTATCTAACTGTCTATGGGTTTTCATGTAAGTGATTATAGTAAAAACAAAGGGCATTACCAAGAGTCAAATACCATTCCTTGAGTGATACATTTACAGGGATTTTTGAACTCTGGCATAAAATATATGTAACCTTTTATTTCTTCAGCTCACCGGACTGACTGAGCACCAAATGATGCGCTCTTGTGGTGTCATGTCATCCTTTCTGTTAAAAAACAAGTTTACAGTTTTGGACACCTGACTGCTCTTCAGACAGGTTGCGTTAATGATTGGATATTACCTGTTAGTGACCAGGACAAAAATCAAACCACAGTTACCTTTGTGAGGCCAGGTGGAACACACCTGTTAATGAAATAAGGACTGGACAAAGGTTGGAGGAGATGTTGCCTGCATTCTTGGAAAAGTTAACTATTCGTGTACATTTTATTTTTTTAGACAGATCTCATGTGCATCTATTAAACTTTGTCCTGTTTTTTTTTTTTAAAAAAAAGGTTTAGGCTACCATCGGTTGATGAGATGGATCAGCGCAACTCTCAGCTTTGACCCTGATCTACCTTCACCTGCAAGGCCTCCCGGTAACTATTCAATCATTTTTTTAAAAAAATTAAAATTGTTTAGGTTACTTATGTCTACTAGCGGATTAATCCGCTGTGACTCCTTGGGAGCAGCCTACAAGGAAGACTACAAGAGAGCAGCCAAAGATACATATTTTCAGAGGCTCAAAAGTAACAGGACAGTTGACTTACAAGCAGTGTCATGGCCAGGTGGGGCCCTTGTTACCTTGTTATCACAAACAAAGCAGATACAATATCTGGAGTTGATTCCAAGTGTTGAACTTGCATTTGGTGGCTGTTCACTGAAACTCGCAATGTGAGGTCCAAAGAGATGTGAATGCAAGTGAAGGAGGCCATGATTAGGCTGAAAAAGCCAAATAGAGCTATCAGAGAGTGAGTAAAAACTTCAGGAGTGACAAATACAAAAAGTTCTGGAAGACCACAGAACAACACTAAAGTGGATGATCTCAGAATTCTTTCCTCAGCTAAGAAAAACTTCAACTTCAAACAAGTCAAGAACACTCTGGAGGAAGTAGGTGTATCATTGTCAAAGAGACACCTTTGTGAATGTAAATACAGAGGGTTTACAACAACAATAAGAGCCTTAACCATTCTGGAAAAAGCCCTTTGGAGAGATGAAACTAAGATTAGCTTGTACCAGACTGATTGGAAGAGAAAAATGCAGAGAAGGAAAGGAACGGCTCATGATCTGAAGCATAACCCATCATCTGTAAAACACGGTGGAGTCAATGTTGTGGCATGGGCATGTATGGCTGCCAATAGAAACAGGTCACTAGTGTTTATTGATGATGTGGTTGCTGATAGAAGTAGTAGGATGAATTCTGAAGCGTACGAAGTTATTCTTTCTGCTCAGATTCAGCCAAATGCTACTAAACTGATTGGATGGCACTTTACAGTGCAAATGGATAATGAGCCAAAGCATACTTAAAAAGCAACCCAAGATGTTCTAAAGGCAAAGAAATGGTATATTCTTCAGTGGCCAACTCAGTCACCTGATCTGAAATCAGTAGAGCAGCTTTTTGGGTACAGATGGCAAAACTGACAAATGAGCAGCAAAGGCCTAGCAGAACAGCTCAAGTAAGGAAACAGTATTTGGTGATGTCCATGAGTTCTAGACTTCAGGCAGTCATTGACTGCAATGGATTTTCATCCAACAATCTCTTGAAGTACAGACACATGAATGGCAAGCTCTTTCATCTCCTGGTGATGCCTGTTTCCTATTTATTCTACGTTTGGACCAAACTGCATTTGATGAACGTATCCACCGTGGCGCCACCCAATAACATTCTGGCCACTGCTTCTTTCTTGTTTCTTTTTGGAGCCAAATGTGGATGAGAGGGTGGAGGGCTAAGTTATCAGCTAACATCGCATCAGTGTAGTTAATATGCAAACATACTAAATATACATGTAAACAAAAAACAGTTGCTCATAGCATAAGTTCAAACTGATAAGCTGATCTCAGAGCTAGGCCAATCAACTGATATATCAGTTTTATAAATCCTAGCGGGAAGTTTCTCATATAAAGTGCAGTATTGGCGCCTCTTGCTGCTATACTGCAAGCCACTTTGCAACCCACCTAAACCACATTTCCTGTTTATGACTTAGTCTGTGTGCTAGGAATCTCCAGAACAGAACCATACCACTAAATATAAATTCCTGCAGGTGAAAATAACCATCCTTTTTAGTAAAGACTAAAGGATCAAACTGAAATATCAGAAATTTGGAATAAAACACTTGTAGGTTGACACAAACCACAAGAAATACATGCTAGAGCACCGGCCAGGGGAAATTTGGGATGATTCAACAAAAAATGAGCTGGAAGAATAGAATAAAATCTAAATCACTACCTTTGTAAGACTTTGTAAATATCTAACATGCATATATGTATGTTTGACCTGAAAATATATGCTGAAAGTAACAACTTTCTTAACTGTGTAAAGTTAATTTGCTTCAAATTAATTTAAATCATCCTAGATTTACCCAGCTATTCCTGTATTGTGTACCAGTAATATGATGTAAATGAACTGTGCTTTATGGATTAAAGTAATTCTAATTTATCTTAAAACAAAAACAGAAATCACATTTTCACTGCATTTGCTCACCGTCAATTAAATGAAAAAGACATCCTGATACACTCCTTCACCATCCCCGACACCTTTGCTTAATCCACTTACAATATTTGAGCTGCTACGCAAACAAATTGATATCATCAATTGTGATGTTGGCAAATACCACAGCCAATCTGCTCATGAATGTTTATCTCCTCTAACACTCACCCACCTGCTAAGAGGTGCCACGCTTTAATGAAATTGTTTGGACTAGCGGCGCCCGTTGCTAAGGAACTGTGTTTCTCCTGGTTTTTTGCCTGCAGATTTCTGTCATCAAATAATGATTAGAGATGAGCACACCTCAAGGTGCTCAAGCCAGTGAAGGGTGTATTCAGAGCTAGATTGGCAAACAGCTTCGGGGTGAGAAGAGACACTGAAAAATGAGGCTTTGTGTGTGAAGCCTTCGCTGGCGTCGATTCCAGTTGTGGCCCTTTGAAAAGAAACACCGATGGCTTCACAAGTTAATGCGATTGGCGACGCGCTGATGTTTACTTTTTAAAGGTGGGATGACCAGAAATTTGGCGAGCTGCTGAATTACACGGCTGAGTATTCGTCTTCTCTGTACCTCTGAAAAGGTGTCGGTATAAACCTGTTTCCACAACAACACCTCTTCCCAGCGATTAGGGATTGTCACAGTCAACTTTGGCTGCTGCTCCTTTCATCCCCGTTTGATGTCTGATTTCTTCTCCTCTCATATTTTTCAAAACACACATCAGCACACTCTCAGACTTAGGTGACATGAAAAGAGTCTAAGATCAGGTGTTTCATGAATATGTTTACACGTAGCAGCTTTTCACTCAGAAATTATTCCTCACTTTTCCACTGCAGACATCTGGAGGGTGGATGTTTGACTTGATTCGTGCTACTTCACGCTAAGCACAGACACTTATTTTGTGTCTCAGGAGTATTTCTGCGCGCAGACCTCAGAGCCTCTGTCTTTAACCTTTACTTATGTAGAGAAGGACTCGTCTTCCACAGTTAAACGTATCCACAGATTTCCTTATGGGGAGCTGCCCGGTACAACAACGTGGTAGGGAACATCAGAATATTGCACGAGGTAGGAAAACAGCACCTTACACTCTTGAAAATCAAATTTTTATCAGAAATTTGCAATAAATTTGAAGTTTTTTGGGGGGGGATGCTGCTATTACAAGAAAATCTCACTTCCTCACATTTCATGCACACCTGCTCTTCAGACAACAAAGCACATAGTGGCACCTTAAATCACATTACCACTCACGTGATTGTTTTTGCAGGGTAGAACAATAATAACTCTGACATATGCGTTGTTTGTGCATTGTGCCGTTAGGGAAACCGACAGCCAGAACCAGAACGTCAATGACGTAGGAGCTCATCCGGCTCACAATCCAACCCACTTTACAGGTTTTCCTACCCCTGGTCGACTGTACAGCACAGACTAATCCGATGAGAAGTCGAGGGCGCTCACAAATAGTCATAGCTGCTACAAACTGTCTGGTTCGCCAGTGTATGAGATCAGGATTATTCAGCCAGTAAGACCACTCCCTCCATGATCATGACCAATGATATCATGATCATCACCATCATCATGTGTGGCAAAGTGATATGTCAAGCTCTCAGCATAGTAGGTCTATCACAGAAAACAAGAGAATTATTGAAAGTCTGCCGGCACTATAGGAATAGTAAACTGAGGAATAGCAACAGTGGAACTTTGTGACTTGATCTTCGGGTTTTCCACTGGTAAAAACAATGTTACGCTGATTCTGGTGGCAAAGGAGATTATTTCCCCATTATTGCCTGCCAGGACCCAATGCTACACCTACCCCACAGCTCTAGATAACAGCCCAAACTTTGCGTAACCCATTGTAATGTCATAACTGCACCTAATGATGGCATTTGGTAGAGGGGCACACACAAACACACTGTCATTATCACCCTGTCCTCCAGGTTCAGACATACTTTTCTTTCTTTTCTCTACCTTACTTTCTTTCTTCCCCCTCTGTCTGGGGTTGGACAGGGCTCATTAATTCTTATTGCTTAGTCCTTAGGGGTGGGCATGCCTGGGGTGGAGTGTGGTGACTCACCTGTTTCTGATTATCCATCAGTTGGGCATTTAAGCCAAGCAGTTCACTCAACATTCCACTGGAACGCTAAGCTGCACTCTGTGTGGTAAGCCTGGCCAAGCTATGCTCTTGTTGCTCCATGAACTTACCTGTTTCTCAGTTGCTATTCTAGTCTGACCGAGACGCCCACCCAGAAAAGCTCACAAAACCCTGCCTGACCCACTCTCTCTGTAGCTAAGACTAGTTACAGGATTTAAGCCGTTCACCAAGGAATTAGGACTTACCTCTTTACAATTCCAAGCCTTGCACATTCCTCATGATCTCTGAGAACAGTGTTGCTTTGCATCTTGTTAATTATCCATCCATTTTCTTCCACTTATCCAATTCAGGGTCACGGGGGATGCTGGAGCCTATCCCAGCTGACATAGGGCAAAAGGCAGGGTACGCCATGGACAGGTCACCAGTCCATTGCAGAGCCAACAACGTCAACCATTCACGCTCACACCTACAGTCAATTTAGAATCGCCAATTAGCCTAACCCTTGTTAAGTGTCTTTGGACTGTGAAAGGAACCCAGAGAACCCATGCAAACAGGCCTAGGCTGGCCTGCTGCTGGATTCGAACCTGGACCTGGGTTCTCTTGCTGTGAGGCAACCATGCTAACCACTGAGCTGCCAAATTTAACTTTTACATCTGTGTCTGCTTTTGGGTCTGCAACCATCCACCATGACACGATCACTTTAGGATCATTACAATTCAGACAAATATTCTTAGGAGTAGCAATTCTTGTGAAAATTTTAAAAATGCCCATACAACAACAACAACAACAACAACAACAACAATGACCTTGACTTTGACCTTGGACATGATTTGGCCAAAAACCACGATCATGTGATCATTGTGTGCAGATTCACCAAAATCTGACCAATACTCTCAGGGAGTAGTGATTCTGGTTAACTGTGGAGAGCCGATAGGCACCTTGTCATGGAATTAGCTCATCAGTCCTTTGGAAAGAGGAACAAAAGAACATAAGAAATGTCTATTAAACTAAACTAAACATCCATGAATAAAGTAATAAAAATAATTTTAAAAATCAAAATGAAAACAATATAAATAAATAAACAAAATCCATTGCAAATAAATAAAATAACAAAAAAAACTAAAAAATGAAAAAAAAAGGTTTGAAAGTAAATAGATAAACTAAAAGAATAATAAAAAAACAATTAAAACTTTTTTTAATGTTTAAAAATTACTTTATGAACTAATAATACTTGTGTTTCAGCTCTGGAGGAATGTACGCTTATTTCCCTCTCCAGTTTAAAAAAAACCCACAACAACAAACAAACAAACAAAAACAACAAAACCAGAACATTTCTGATTATGATTCTATTGTGATCATTTGAACAATTTTTACAAACAGGCAAAATAGTTGTTTAAAAAAAAAAAGAACACAGCAGTTTTCTTCTAGGTAACTCCATTACAAACGGATAAACAGTTTATTCATTATTATATCTCACTGCAGGTGCAAAGAGCGTCAGCTTGTTGGAAAAGGTAAATAGTTGATCTGTGTATACTTCACTGACGTCAGGATTTCTGGCTATTTACATCTCGCAGATTTAAACAAGCCTCCTTGGTCCTTTTGTGTGATCTCCTACAGCTTCTTTCACGCTGCCAAACCCATCCCTCCCCCTTCAGGAGATCTGAACTGGCGGTCAGTCAAAAGCTCCTCTATCCTCCATAGCGCCACCACTCCTTCCTGCAGTCTCTTTACCCCTACTCGACGACTTTAGGTGAGCATCTGGACAATGGCATACGGTTACTAGAGTCTCTCCACAGGCCCTCTGCGTGGGATTCAATCAGGCTGGGGGCAGGAGGGCCTCTAGATTGTATAGATCCAGAGGGGCCGATCCATAGGGGTGCTCAGCCTCTGCAACTCCACTCCCTTAAAACCACCTCCCTTTAAGGTAGTGCTACTGCTCCATTCACCACATGTTTAGATCAATTGTGCTCCCGTTAATGGAAAATAATTGAAGTTTTCCCGAACCTGCTGCTGCTGCTGCTACCCAGTGCCGCACAAAGAGGCGACCTGTGAAGGATGTTTTTAATTCAAACCTCTGTGCTAACAGGGGGGAGCTGGCCCCAAATTGACATCTCTGTTCTCTGATGAGCGAAGACATTTTATTTTTTTCTGCAGTGAGGCTAGGAGGCATCCTCGTGATAATTACTAATGCTGCGGAACAGAAGGAGAAAGAGAGCTTTCTATAGAAGCCCGCTATAGAAAGAAATGCGGCAGTGAAATGCAGACACATCAAGAGTCACGCCAAAATGGTTCCCCTTGCATGCATTAATGGGCATATCAATTGAATGGCATCTAAAGTGCTTTGAAAGGAGGTCCACATGAAATATACACACGCAGCTCATACATAGAGTCAGCACATCTTGTGATCTCCATCTCTAATGTAAACTTGGTGAGTGTGGAGGAAGGCTAAAGATGTTAACTGTGAAAAATAAATGTCATCATTGGCCTCTCCTTTAAGATGGTTTCCTCAGATAAAAATTCTATGGTCCAAGTTGGCAACTCGAATCAATCGGTGCAATTAGGGCCCGCGGGCCATTACACCGCGCACACATCCTCCCATTCGTTACACGGAATGCTCGCTTTCTTTGTGCGAGGCAAGACGCCTGCGAGGACGCTCAATGGCGAGAGCGGAGTCTTAAGAGACTCTCTTTGTGACCGGGGTAAATATAGCTCAAGGTAAATGAACATGTTAAGCGCAGCGAAAGGTTCTCAGTGTGGTGGCCGGGGTCCTGCACACAGGACAAAGCACGGGCAGTGAAAAGACTGCAGCATGCTCGCTCTAATTCTAACGATTCTCATCAGTGCATGCAGTTCAGAGTTCAGAAGGTCTCCATAAAAATATTATTTCAACCCAAACTTTACACTTAAGACACTAGAATAAAAACAGGCTTTTTCATTTAATTCTAGAGGAAAGTATGCAAACTGCATTGGGAAACTTGTATCTTGCAATGACAATAAAGGCTATTCTATTCTATTCTATTCTATTCTATTCTATTCTATTCTTTCTGTTCTATTCTATCTTTTCTTAAAAGAACATGCAAAATGTTGCCTCACACACTTATTTTGGTGTTACAGCTGAACTTTTAGCCATTTTAGCCACGTTCAGGAAAGACGTCTACAGGTTAGCCTGAAATGTTGGGAATATGTAAGATTCCCAATATTCCAATATTAGAAACATGGAGGATATATTGCTTTAAAACGTGGCTTAAAATGTTCTTGAAGTAAGTCACTACTGGACTTCAATAAAATTGTATAGTCATATTGTATAGAGGACTAAAACTGCCAAAATTATTCTCACAATGGGAGGAAAAAATCAATAGACAAAGTAATAAGAGAATTAAATTAAAGAAGCAAATTATATATATATATATATATATATATATATATATATATATATGAAAGGAAGAGGTGGTTAAATTTTGGGAAGAATTGGGTGATGCCGAACAAAAAATTCTGAAATCAATAACTACTGAAGTAATAGTGCTATCAGATATCAGATATCCGTATGCTTTTGTGATCATCAAAGACACTATGATGATCATGCCTTTGCAGAGGTCTGCTCTCTATGAGTGCTTTTCTAGTTTTAACTAAAGTCAGGGACACAGTTTCATTGAGTTTGTTATTGTTAATATATCTTTTTTTTTGTTTGTTTTTTTTTACTTTGGCAGTTATAAACTTCCATACTAGAGCACCTCTGGTTTGTAATGCAGGCTTGGTTTGACAGGTTTTTTCCAGGATTTTTATTCCGGCAAAGGAGGGACCAAGAAGAAGGCGAGGGGGGCCACAGAAAATGAAAAAAAAAAAGCTAACCGGAAATAAAATAAGTGTAGAAAACTGGTTTAGAAAAGATTGCGCACAACACAGGCATTTAAACATAGTTTTTGTTGGGTAATTATTTTAAAAAGTGGGGAAAATTAGCCTTTACTTAAGTAAAAGTTATAATTTTCTTGAAGGAGCCTCATAGTGACCAAGTTGTATGTTCTAAACATTTAGATTTTCAGTTTAAAGTACCGAAAGTAAATTGATTCATAATGTAGAATGGCATTTTCTACATTATAAGATCATAATTACTGATTTACATATGACTTCAATATTGCTCATTTTATTTATATATGACTGAGTATCTTGATGTTTACCTTAGGCTGCTCCCTTGTATTCTGCTGAAGGGCTCCTCACAGCAGATTAATCGGCATTGGTAATTTGGTAGGATTTTTATGCCGGAGGCCCTTCCTGACATAACCCTCCATGGTGAGAGGGGCTTTTGTCCCCACCTGGAATTGAACCAGGGACCTTTTGCTTGCAAGGTGAACGTGTGAACCACTGCACTACAGGGACACTGACTGAGTAGTTTGAGCTAGCGTACATTATAGCAAATTATCTGCAAAATAATAAGAAAATAAAGTTTTAAGATTTATGGTATGAAATACAAAGTACAATATTTGCCTCCACATCTGGTAGAGTAGAAACAAAAAGAACCATTTTATAGAAAAATTTACAAGTTCTTTAAACCTGGACTTCAGTAAAATGTAAAGTTACATTCCCACTGGCCCTATCCATACTGTAATATTAACAGTACTCTAGTCCTATTGGGGGCGCCAGGGGCAACCAGTAATATTTCAGAGGTGGCCAGTGCCACCCTATGCCCTCCCTCTGGACACGCCCCTGATAGTTGAAAAATGCACTGACATAACCAATAAAGGAAAATGAACTCCCAGTTAATAAATAAATGGCTACAAAGTAAAATACATAAATACGTGTACCTTCAGCTGCTCCCTTGTGTTCTTCCTAAGCAGATTAATCCTCACTGGTAATTTTACACCAAATGCCCTTCCTGACGTAACCCTCCCATGGTGAGAGGCACTTGTGTCCCCACCTGGAATCAAACCATGGACCTCTTGCTTATAAGGCGAATGCATAAACCACTACACTCCGGTGAAACCACTGCAGCAGACATACAGAATACAGAAAGAATGCCTTCAAATATTTGTAATAGTTTTGATTCATTTAATGACACAACTGCGCTGATTCCTTTCTTCTTCTACTTCTTCTTTTATTTATTTTTTTTTAAATTTTTAATTTATTCAGAAGTTCTGAACTTGCATACCAGTGCACCTCCAGCTTGTGCCACGGACTTTATTAAAACTCACACCTCATGATGGAGGTGTTTAGAAAGTTCATTTCAGACCAGCTGGGTAAAGCTTCCTGTGACACAGAATCAAATCCCCATGTGTAAAATCGTTTCCATTTGATTTAAGAGAACAGAAGAGATGTTAATTTGCACTTTTAATTACTTTTATTTTGAAAAGACCTGATGTTAGTTATGTATTTCCTTCCCTAATAGCTGTGCTGTGGTCACATCATGTGGACTAACCTGCATCTCCTCTGCAGAGGTGGTGACATGCAAATTTCCTCAAGCCCGGCGCTCCAGCTCGCTGAACTGTAATCAGAAGCCCGCCACAACACGCCAGGGCTTCAGTCTTTAAAGGGCCCCTCTGAGCTCCTCGCTAACAGTCTTCCTTGGCATACTCAGTCTTCTCCAGACTCGAGACGTCCTCTACTAAATCAGCGGACGGCCTGTCCCCGATTAGCATTAATTGCAAGCTTTGTGAGCGAGCCAGGCTCGCCGTGGATCAGCACCAGCAGTTTCTATTTTAATGTTATTGAATTTTTATTCATTCGGGAGGGTCAATTATATGAGCAGAAATTTTGATTAGCAGCGATGGTCTGGCAGCTCATCTGAACGGCCGAGTTGATGTAAGCGGCACCATGTTGAGATTGCCTGGTGTTACCTCATCCGTCGTGCACCGTGCCTACGTTCAGATCAGAACTAGGTATGGAGGAAGGAGAACACGGAGGATGCATGGAAGGACCTCTGGGAATGATGAAACAGACCTCGCACGTAGTGAAGAGGCGAGCTTCTCTGTTCAGCCCAAAGCAGGCAGTTGAAACAGCTCTTCCTTTCTCGGGCCTTTAGTCTGCGTAAATTCACTGCAGCGTGATAAAAAATCTGTCCAGCGGAATATGTTTGAAGGTGGAAACTACTCTCTTTGCATGTGAACTGTCCTGAAAAACGTCAAAGTAGGACTACTGTATGAGGGGTAGAGTGATACCGACGAGTTTTAGTGTGAAACATCAGTGATTACACTGTATATATTTAATTTTACTTTGTAAAGCAGATAACATAATATGTTTGAGTTATTTCCCATCACTTTATCTCCTGTGGCACAAAGCACTGAA
Source organism: Etroplus canarensis (assembly GCA_015106775.1). NCBI lineage: Eukaryota > Metazoa > Chordata > Actinopteri > Cichliformes > Cichlidae > Etroplus > Etroplus canarensis. The sequence goes on along the minus strand of VUQH01070938.1, from coordinate 734 downwards.
GAGCCAAAAGTATTTAAACATGCTGTATATATCTTGGATCTGGGCTTTTTTGTCCAAATGAAGGTGACAGCAGTGGAAGGCTGCCTTCTAAAGGCAGGTTTCTCACCAGTGGTTTAGTGTGAGTGGCTTGAACAAAGATCTGACTTAAACCCCTTCAAAACACCACTGGGATGAACCGAAACAACCCAGCCAACCTCCTGTAATAGACCAGGCTCGAAGCAAAATACGTAGTACACCACAAACATGGCAAATGATGATATTTTCCAAATGCAAAGAACTTCTAAATGCTCAAGAACTCCAACTCTCTGGACTTCCAGTTCCATAGGGGGTGCTTACGATACAATCAAAATAAGTGGGGCTCCATGGTGTCATAGCCCACAAAAATGTACATGTCCTCTTGGTAAATGGAAATGCTCATCATGCTTTTGCTAAAAGGGTTCAAGAAAAGAGAAAGTGTCAAATTTTTAAAGAATTATTTACAAGTTTCTTTTGTGGTAAAGTATCTTTCTGTGAGTATTAGGGACACCACAACAACACGAGCCACTTTGCAACATCTGCCATTTTGATTTCAAGCACGAAGTGAGCGGCAGCCTCCTGATGGCGTTACCTTCAACCCCCACTGTGGTCCTGGGTGGCTGTGCCCTGCCTCAGCGCGGGCGGGGGGGGTCCCTGCCGGGTGGCTGGCGGTCCTCAGTCACCGGTGCTCTCAGGCCTCGTCTTGGACCTGCTCGGGG